>CAUDMG010000827.1:673214-725714 GCA_958450375.1 Homarus gammarus
GAGAGAGAGAGAGAGAGAGAGAGAGAGAGAGAGAGAGAGAGAGCAACACCCACTACACCACCATAACAACAACAGGCTCTACTCAACCCCTAGGTAACCATTACACCTGAATCACCTCTCTCTCCCCTACTAAATTATTCCCCTATGGTCCTCCTGTGTTACAAGTGAATTTAATGTTATTGTACAGTTGAGTGCGTATAATGTTACTCTTGTGTGTGTGTGTGTGTGTGTGTGTGTGTGTCCTTTAATATATACATACAGACACCTATTCCTCTCCTCCCTCCACACACACAGCCCCCCTCCCCCTTCCCCTCTCCCCCCACTATCGACATCACCTGATCCATTTGCTGCCGTATAAACAGATATATACCGCCGGTTAAAACAACAAAACAACAACAAATAAAACAATTACTCTCACACACACATAAATCTAAGGAAAAAAAACACACAAAAATAAAACGAAATAGTATAAAACAAAGAGAAACTGTATTAATAAATAAACCCGACTGGTGTGTGTGGTGTGTGTGTGGTCCCCTGAGACTCTACCGGGTACTGCAGGGCCGCACGTGAAACGGTCCCCAGTATTAGTGGTTCAGTAATAGTGGCTTATAGGTCTAATAGGCTGACTTGGGGTGAGGTTAGGTTAGGTCAGTAATGGCTAGTGCTACTTGTGAACAAGGCTGAGCTACTGGCCGAGTTAGTGAAGGTCAGAAAACTTGAAATTAAAGGAAGTGATAGTGAGGATGAAGGAAGAAGACACGAGACAAGGAAAGTCCGTGTCTGGCGAAAACTGAGGTGAGTGGAAGGTTGTGAGGAGAAGGACGACCAAACTGGTGCTGAGAAAGCACACCAAGGATACAACAACAACAGCTAAGTGTACCAACCCTTTCAGTCCTCTGGTAGACGAATTGGACGTTAGCATAGTCAGGGAAAAGGCCGACAAGGATGCTACGAAAACCTTAATTGTTGGCGACTCCCAGGTACAGTACCTGGACAGAGCTTTTTGTGGTAAAAATAAAAATAGGATGAGGGTGTGTTTGCCAGGGGCTGGGGTGGGGGATATAGTTGACAGGATGGACAATATCTTATCTGGTAATGGGAACAAACCCATTATCTGCCTCAGTGCAGGAGGCAATGATATTGGCCGGTGTAGGAGTGAGGAGCTTCTTGATAAGTTCAAGACAGCTATAGAACGTATTAGGGTGAAGGGAGGGATCCCTATCATAGGTGGTGTCCTGCCTAGAAGGAGAGTTGGCAATGAATGGTTGTCAAGGGCAGTTGGTGTCAACAGCTGTCTTGACAGTTATTGCAAGTCAATATCAGTCTCGTTCGTTGACAACTGGGACAACTTTTACGAGAGAAGGGACCTTCATGCTAGGGATGGGGTACATCTGTCTAGGGCTAGGGTGACAATCTTGGCTGGCTCTCTCGAGAGGGCAGTTCAAAAGATGTCGAAGTCTTTAAACTGCTAGGGGAACATGTGGGCACGGAGGTGGAGGAGACTGCAGTGGGAGCGGATAAACAAAGTGAAAGGTTACAGGGAAATAGTGCTAGGAATGATGACAAAACTAAATTAGGCAGGGAGTAAAAACCAAAACACATCAAAGAGAGGACTCAGAACACGACTAACTTAAATGTCTACTACGCAAACAGTAGAATTATGAGAAACAAAATGGATGAAATCAGAGCGTTGGTATGTACCGAAAAAATCGATATAATGGCATTCACCGAAACATGGATAAACTTAGACTCACGTGAGTTACCTGTCGAATACCAAATTGCAGGTTACAAATTATTACATACCGATAGGCAGATAAGGAAAGGAGGTGGAGTAGCAATCTATGTCAGGGATAATCTGATGTGTGAAATAAATAAGGAAATAAAAACTGAGCGGAATACAGAAACAATTTGGATAGAATTAATCAATGGTAGGGAAAAATTAATCACAGGAGTAATATATAGACTTCCTATTCTTGATGGAGTTCATGAGCGACTTATTTGGGATGAAATGCACAGGGCTTTCAGGCATAGCAAAGTCTGTATAGTAGGCGACTTTAACTTTAGTAATAGATTGGATTGACCTTACGGGTAACTCAGAATCAGAGGATTTTCTTGAAACAATCCAGGACTGTTTCCTAAGCCAACATATAACCGAACCCACCCGGGGTAATAACATACTCGATTTAGTTCTGTCAAACAGAGAAAACCTCATTACTAATGTCGAGGTTGGGAACGAACTTGCCAACACCGATCACAAAGAAATAAGATTCCAATTAGAATTTCAGGGCAGTCCCAGATTTCAGAAGGGCAAACTTTGATGGTTTGAAGAGGCAGCTGGGAGAAGGGGTATCACGCTTGGGGGTGAATTACACGACCTCACATGAGGTGACCTCACACAATGTACCCACAGAGGGCGACCTCATCTTTCCTGGAGACATGAAAGTTGAGGATGACCTGATCACGAGAACGGTGTGACGAGTTCTACAACAATATAAATAATGTGTTACTTAATGCACAAAGGCAGAACATACTATACAGAAAACTTAGATCAAACAACAATGACCCTAAATGGATAAATAATTATTTAAAGAATATTATTGGACAAAGGAAGGCTATAGGTAGGGGAATAAATCGTGGTGAAGTTTACCTCCGAGATTATTATAAGGTATTGGCCAGTAGGGTTAAGACCGAGATAAGAAAAGCAAAGAGGAATAATGAACTGAAGGTAGCAAGGGAGGCGAAGTCAAACCCGAAGGGATTCTTTCAAATGTATCAAACCAAAACACGAGAAAAGATTGGACCAATACAGTCAGATACCGGCGAGCTAACTGATAACGACGGAGAAATGAGCAATAATCTGAAGAAATACTTTTCAACAGTTTTTATCACCGAAAATTTAAACATGATATCCGAGGCACCGACTCTATACAGAGATAGTGAAGAAAATAGATTAAGCGAGATAGTAGTGACTAATAACGAAGTTAGTAAGCAAATAGACAAACTAAAGCCTAATAAGTCACCTGGTCCCGATGAGATATTTGCCAGAGTATTAAAGGAATGTAAGGAAGAGCTTAGTATGCCCTTAGCAAAGTTGTTTAACATGTCCTTAAAAACGGGTGTAGTACCAGAATCCTGGAGGATAGCGAATGTAATACCGATTTTCAAGAAGGGGGATAGATCACTATCCTCTAACTACCGTCCAATCAGTCTAACATCAATTGTAGGTAAATTATTGGAAGCAATCATTTCAATCTCTATTCAAAATCACTTGGAGAAGCAAAGTTGATCAATGATTCCCAACATGGCTTCACAAGCGGGCATTCATGTATAACTAATCTATTAACATTCTTTTCAGCTGTTTTTGAATCGGTGGACGAGGGGCACAATTATGATGTGGTATATCTTGACTTTAGCAAAGCCTTCGACAGAGTCCCTCACGAAAGACTAATACGAAAAGTGGAGGCTCATGGCATTGAAGGAGACATTCTAAAATGGATTAGTGCGTGGTTATGGACAGGAAACAGCGAGTGAGCATCAACGGCACTAAATCCAATTGGAGCGACGTCACTAGTGGAGTACCCCAAGGTTCAGTACTTAGACCATTAATATTTATTATATACATAAACGACATAGATATCGGAGTAGACAGCAACATAAGTAAATTTGCTGATGACACTAAAATAGGACATGTAATTCAATCTGACGATGACTTTGCAAAACTACAGGAAGATCTAAAAAAAATAATTTCGAGTGGTCTGAAAAATGGCAGAAGAAATTCAATGTGGACAAATGTAAAGTACTCAGGATATGTAAACAGAGAAACCAGATACCAGATGAACAACGATGTTATAGAGAAATCCGACTGCGAAAAAGATTTTGGAGTAATGATAAGTAGGAATCTTAAGCCAAGTAAACAATGTGTATTTGCTCGAAACAAGGCTAATAAAGTGCTTGGGTTCATACAAAGGAGTGTTAGTTACAAGACTAGCGAGGTCATCCTAAATCTATATCTTGCGCTTGTGAGACCTCACTTGGATTACGCAGTTCAATTCTGGTCACCGTATTACAGAATGGATATAGAATACTTGGAAAGAATCCAGAGGAGAATGACAAGACTAATCCCGGGCATTAGGAAACTTGAGTACAGAGACAGGTTAAAGCATCTTAATTTGCACTCCCTCGAGAGACGTAGAGTGAGGGGCGATATGATCAGGGTGTATAAATGGAAGTCAGGGCTAAACAAAGGGGACATAACAAAGGTACTCAAACTATCCAACCGGGAGCGAACTCGTAACAATGGTTTTAAATTAGACAAATTTAGATTTAGGCGCGAAATAGGTAAACATTGGTTTGGAAACAGACGTGGACGACTGGAACAAGTTACCAAATATCATCATTAACTCGAATACGCTGGATAGCTTCAAACACAGGTTGGGTGGATATATGAGCAATAGGGGTTGGGTGTAAATGGGACTGCCCAGTATTGTCCAATAGGCCCGCTGCAGTTTCCTCCATTCTTATGTTATTATGTTCTATATATCGACCTGTGTGGACGGTCTACCCCAGGGTGGATGAGTTTCTATTTGGGGTGGATGGCAGCGTTGGGGTGTGGATGGCAGAGTTGGGTATGGATGACAGCGTTGGGGTGGATGACAGCGTTGAGGTGGATGACAGCATTGAGGTGGATGACAGCATTGGGGTATATGGCAACGTTGGGGTAGATGGCAACGTTGGGGTAGATGACAACGTTGGGGTGGATGACAGCATTGGGGTAGATGGCAACGTTGAGGTGGATGACAGCGTTGGGTGTGTATGTCAGCGTTGGGGTGTGGATGAGATCTATAAACCTCAACTACCTTACCTTGCTTCGGGAAATCTCAACGTGTATTAAAACATAGAACATAAGAACATAAGAAAGTGGGATACTGCAGGAGGCCGACTGGCCCATACAGGGCAGATCCCTTTCACACCCATCCCAGCACTTCCATGTGCCTATCCAACTTCGTCTTGAAGCTTCCTAGCGTCCCCGATCCCACTATAGCACTCGGTAGCCTATTCCACATATCCACAACTCCATTACCAAACCAGTGCTTGCCTATATCCTCTCTGAATCGGAATTTATCTAATTTAAAGCCATTTGTTCTAGTTATTTCGTTATTACTGAGCTTCAGAACATCTTCCATTTTACCCTTGTTAATCCCACTTAGCCACTTGTACACCTCTATCATATCTCCCCTAACTCTACGCCTCTCTAATGAATGTAAGCCTAAGCTTTTCAGTCTTTCTTCATATGGAAGGTTTCTAATATTATGGATCATTTTTGTCATTCTTCTTTGTACTCTCTCCAAAGAATCTATGTCCATTCTATAATAAGGACACCAGAACTGAACCGCATAATCCATGTGTGGCCTCACTAATGCTAGGTAAAGTTTCAAGATAACGTCAGCAGTTCTGTTACTCACAGACCTAGATATGAACCCAAGAATCCTGTTTGCCTTGTTGCGAACGCTAATACATTGTTTTCTAGGTTTCAAGTCGTTGCTAACAAATACACCTAGATCTTTTTCACAAACTGAGTTTTCTATTTCCGTGTTACCTAGTTTATACTTAACGTTTGTATTCGTCTTCCCTATCTGTAGTACCTTGCATTTATCAGTATTAAAATTCATTTGCCAGTCTACTGACCACTCGTGTAAGGTATCTAGATCTCTTTGAAGGTGTTCAAAGTCACTGTCTGAATTTATCACTCTCCCCATTTTGGTAGCATCTGCAAATTTACTAATCCTACTAGTTATGCCTAAATCAAGATCATTAATGAATATAACAAACAGCAGAGGGCCTAATACAGATCCCTGGGGAACTCCGCTTTTGACCGCACCCCAGTCTGACTTTAATCCATTTATGCTGACTCTTTGTTTCCTACCAGTTAACCATGACCTAATCCATTTTATTAATGATCCACCTATTCCATGTGCTTCTACCTTCCTTATCAATCTCTCATGAGGGACTCTATCGAATGCTTTACTGAAATCTAAATAAATTATATCATATGACTTATCATTATCTACCGCTTCATATACTTCTGAGAAAAAGCTAAGCAAATTTGTGAGACAAGAACGTCCCTGGGTGAACCCGTGCTGAGAAGAATGAATTAAGTTGAATGTTTCAAGGTGGCTTCTGATTTTTGTAGCAATAATTGACTCTAGCAACTTGCCTATGATTGACGTGAGACTAATGGGACGGTAATTTGATGCAATTGATTTATCACCCTTTTTGAAAATCGGAACTACATTTGCAAGTTTCCAAGCTTCTGGCACTAGGCCCGATTCTAATGACTTATTAAATAAAACTGCTAATGGATTACTCAACTCATCTCTACATTCATTTAATATTCTAGCATATACCTCGTCTGGACCAGGCGATTTATGAGGCTTCAGTTTGTTAATTACTTTAAGCACATCGTTACTAGTAATATTGATATTCATCAACATATTTTCTATACTGTCGTTATATACCTTATGAACTTCTGGAAACTGTGCTAGGTTTTCATTTGTGAATACGGAGCGAAAATGACTATTTAACGTACTACACATTTCTAACTCATCATCAGTCATTTCTCCTGTAGTAGTTTTAAGGGGACCTATTGTATCTCTAACCTTTGATTTATACAGTTGATAAAAAGCTTTGGGGTTATTTTTCGATTCGTTTGCTACCTTGATTTCATAATTTCTCTTTGCTTTCCTAATTTCTGTTTTTACCTGTCTTGTTAGGTTCTGATAGTAACCAAGTAAGTGATTTTCGCCTTTCTTAACTTTTCTGTATACTCCTTTCTTTTTCCCTAGAAGATCTAAGAGTCTATTATTCATACATTTTGGTTGGTTCCGTATCGATCTGAATTTTCTTTTAGGGATGTGTTTATTTTGAGCATTATTGATTGTCGCAATAAATTGTTCATAAGTAGCTGCTAAATTAAATTCGGGGTTATCCCGTCCTAAGTTGACAGTTTCCGGAGGTGTGGGGGGGATTAATCTTTTGACCATAGGGTCATCCCTTGGTGATGGGGCTGAGCATTATGGGGCTCAACTGGCGCTCTAAACTGATAATGCTTAAAAGCCACCTTCAAAGTACATTGTATGGAGCTCTGGTTTCCCAGCTAGACACTGCAGAATACGAGGGGTTGGTAGATCAGGTGGCAGCTGTGGTCGTGCAGATGCCAACGTGATATCTGTGTGATCAAGTTGAAGAAGAGGAATGTGAGTATGGCTGTAGATCCCTTCTTAAGGCGCCCTTGATAGTCAACTGTTGCCTCGATCTCAGATAACAGAAGTCAAAGTGCAACAGTAGCCAAGTTATTGATTTGTCCAAATACTGATATGCGACGGATCGGTTCGGTTCGGTTCGGTTCGGTTCGGTTCGATTCGGTTCGGTTTAGTTTAGTTTAGTTTAGTTTAGAGCCAAAAAAGAATTGTGTTCGGAACTAATAATGACATTTTATAAGGTAAAACTGGTAAATAAAGACATAAGTGGAACGCAAGGTTAGGTTAGGTTAGGTTAGCCAAGGCCAGTTCATGTTTAGATTAGGTTAGGTAAGGTCAGGGTAAGCCAGCCCACCCCAGGTCACTTCAGGTCACGTCAGGTCACGTCAGAGGTCAACGTCCACTGTAAGTAATGTTTATTCTGTACACAAACCCCGCCATAACCCGGGTCTAGCGGAAATAAACTCGCTCCCAGATCCCAGTCTCCGCCCACAGCGAAAAACTTTAACGCGGTTTGTTTGAGGAATTATGACTCTAGTGTGTACAGTTGTGGCCAAAACTCCCTGAACGCTTGGCACTACCCACCAACTATATGTGTGTGTGTAGGGGGGGGGGGGTCATATATGTGAGTACTCTATACCGGGTGAATGGTGCAAGAACAACAACAAAATAATACAAATAACAACAACAATAATAATAATAACAGCAAAGATAAAAATAACAACAATAGTAACGACAACAACAATAACAACAACAATAACAACAATAACAACAACAACAATAATAACAACTATAAGAATAACAACAACGAAACCCGCTATAATAAAAAGAAACATTGAGTAGATAGATGTTAAAATATATATGAGAGAGAGAGAGAGAGAGAGAGAGAGAGAGAGAGAGAGAGAGAGAGAGAGAGAGAGAGAGAGAGAGAGTCAATAAAAGTGGGAAATACATAATATTGTATTAAAAACACAACCCACCTCGCACACTCAACACACACACTCAATACACCGCACACACTCAACACACCACACACACTCAACAACACACTTCACACACCCAACACACCACACACACTCAACACACCACACACACTCAACACACCACACACACTCACACACCCAACACACCACACACACTCAACACACCACACACACTCAACACACCACACACACTCAACACACCACACACACTCAACACACCTCACACACTCAACAACACACTTCACACACCCAACACACCTCATTAACTCACACTCTATCTAAACCTACCCATATAACCATTACCTATATCACCTAAACCAAAACAAAAACAATAAAAAAAATAATATTAAAAAACATTTATCACGAAAACACATTAAACCTCGAAAACAACGAAAAAAACTCACGGGCACAAAAAAAAACAATGAAATAAAACTTGATACAAAAAAAATATATATGCACATGGTCAGGCAGCTGTGAGGCATGGCTGGACTACCGTGAACTGATGTAGATACGTGCTAGTGTGGAGTAAACAACAACAACAACAAAAACAACAACAAAAACAACAACAATAACAACAACAACAACAATAACCCCCCAAAAAATAGTGTGATATAAGGTTAAAACACACACACACACACACACACACACACACTAACATAACCCCTTATAATTATATATAAAACATCTATCCTTATCCCCATCCTCATCCCCAGACCCTATCCCCACATACAGTCAATCCTTCATTATATTTCCCTTCTATTCTTTAACCTATCCTTAGACATATGCACCTATTGTAACCAGACATCCCGTACACCTATCCTTGTCTAGCCACACAAAACCACCACCCCCCTCTAGCACAACAGCAATCTACCCTCCTCCTATCCCTAGCAAGAGCATCAACAAGGGAAGGAACGGAGGAGGAGGAGGAGGAGGAGGAGGAGGAGGAGGAGGAGGAGGAGGAGGAGGAGGAGGATGAAGGGGGGGTGGGTGGGTTAGGGTCACTCATAAGACCCAACCATCACCACCTTACGCCCCACAAATAAATCCGAATTCAATTTTGTGTCTCTTTTACCCTCGGCTACAACACACTTTTGACAGGTAGGTGTGTGTGTGTGTGTGTGTGTGTGCGTGTGTGTGTGTGTGTGTGTGTAATAATAATAATAATAATAATAATAATTAACGGTTTATTGAAAGAGCTTAGCAGCCAGAAGGCTGAAAATATACAGTTACATAATTGGGGAATGGGTTTCGAATTACATAAAATATACAAATAACATAAGTTATACAAATAAGATATATAATAACTATATGGGGAAAAGCTCAAACTACAGGGCATTTCAACATAGTGACAGTGCAAGAAGTAGTATTTACTGGGAGTGAATACACTGGTTTATTACAAGTTATTGCTAATTTTTACAATGGTTGGGACTGGGCTGTTCTTAGAGCGATCAGTTCGTGCACGTATGGGCTGGATGCGGTTGTAGTGTCGAACAGCAATTCTCTGGCTAGGGATCTCAGGCGGTAGTAGGAGCCGGTGTCGAGGATGGTGCAGAAGCTTCTTACCAAATTTGCAGATGAGGTCGTGGTGATGGTCAGTGAGAGTCGAGAGGGTCAGTGTGTTGAGCGCTTCTTGATATGTGGAGTAGGAAGGGGAGAGAATAATCTTGCATGCCCTCTTTTGCACTTTTTTTAGGTGTTTACGTTGTGTGACATTTAGGGAGGAAGACCAGGTAGGGGAGGCATAGATGAGCTTGGGAAGTATGAATGTTGAGTAAACACTGAGGAGCTCGGGGGCAGGAACTCCGAGGGACTTGAGTCGGCGGAGGAGGTGGAGACGGAAACTAGAGGATTTGACAACTTCACTGACGTGTGGTTTCCAATTTAGTTTGTTGTCTATGGTGACGCCGAGGAGCATAATGGAATCTACAATCTGAAGTGTGTTCGGGCCTAAAGTAATGGAAGGGGGTGGGACAATGTCGGAGGAGAGGTTGATGTGCATAACCATGGTCTTGGTATGGTTAATGGTCACGTGGTTTTTGGTGGCCCAGTTTTGGAGACTGTTCAATAAATCGTGAAGGGCGGTATAGTCGGGAGCAGAATTGTTGACGCTGATCCCAATGGTGGAGTCGTCGATATATTTCCAGAGAGCAGGGGTTTCTCTTAAGGCATCATTGATAAGCATAAGGAAGCAGAGTGGTCCCATCTTGGTGCCTTGGGGGACGCCACAGGTGAGTAACTGAAAGGTGGAGACAGCCCCTCGGAAGCGTACAGCTTGGCGTCGGTCACTCAGGAAGTCTGTAAGCCATGGTATATGACTTCTCCGAAGCCCGAGGTCAATAGCTTTTTTGATGATTATATTGTGGTCGACTAGGTCGAATGCTTTAGTGAAATCAATGAAGGCGACAGCTACAGACGTTTTTCGTTTCTCGAGATGGCGGTAAATGTAATCGAGAAAGCTGACAAGACAGTGAGTGGTGGAGGAAGTTTTCATATTGCCAAATTGCTGAGGGTCTACGACTCCTGCAATATCAGCATAAGCCCAGTCAAACACAAAACTTTCACAGATTAGGCTGTGTGTGTGTGTGTGTGTGTGTGTGTGTGTGTGTGTGTACTTTCCACCTTGAAGCTGAATATTTTTTTTCAATCCTTTATTTCGTGGCTGAGCATCAAGGTGCGGGCCAGGTCAATACTCGGACCTGAACCTGGGCGCGTAACTAAACCTGGACCTGTAACTAGACCTGGACCTGTAACTAGACCTGAACCTGTACCCGACCTGAACCTGTACTAGACCTGAACCTGTACTAGACCTGAACCTGTACTAGACTTGGACCTGTAACTAGACCTGGACCTGTAACTAGACCTCTGGACCTGTAACTAGACCTGAACCTGGACTAGACCTGGACCTGTAACTAGGCCTGAACCTGTATTAGACCTGGACCGGACCCGTAACTAAATCCAGATCTTTATCTTTAACTAGACCGGAACTAATAACTAAACACTATATTCAATACAACCGTAAATTTCGGTTAGGTTAGGTTATAGGCAGGGAGATGAACTTCAAAGGTGGAAGATGATAATGAAGAAATAAGATGATAAGGAAACAAAAGCAGGAGAGAGAGAGAGAGAGAGAGAGAGAGAGAGAGAGAGAGAGAGAGAGAGAGAGAGAGAGAGAGAGAGAGAACATAAGAATGGAGGAAACTGCAGCGGGCCTATTGGTCCATACTGGGCAGTCCCATTTACACCCAACCCCTATTGCTCATATATCCATCCAACCTGTGTTTGAAGCTATTCAGCGTATTCGAGTTAATGATGATGTTTGGTAACTTGTTCCATTCATCCACTACTCTGTTTCCAAACCAGTGTTTACCTATTTCGCGCCTAAATCTAAATTTGTCTAATTTAAAACCATTGTTACGAGTTCGTTCCTGGTTGGATAGTTTGAGTACCTTTGTAATGTCCCCTTTGTTTAGCCCTGACTTCCACTTATACACCTCTATCAGGTCGCCCCTCACTCTACGTCTCTCAAGGGAGTGCAAATTAAGATGCTTTAACCTGTCTCTGTACTCAAGGTTCCTAATGCCCGGGATTAGTCTTGTCATTCTCCTCTGAATTCTTTCCAATGATTCTATATCCATTCTGTAATACAGTGACCAGAACTGAACTGCGTAATCCAGGTGAGGTCTCACAAGCGCAAGATACATTTTTAGGATGACCTCGCTAGTCTTGTAACTAACACTCCTTTGTACGAGCCCAAGTACTTTATTAGCCTTGTTACGAGCAAAAACACATTGTTTACTTTGCTAAGGGCATACTAAGCTCTTCCTTACATTCCTTTAATACTCTGGCAAATATCTCATCGGGACCTGGTGACTTATAAGGCTTTAGTTTGTCTATTTGCTTACTAACATCGTTACTAGTCACTACTATCTCCCATAATCTATTTTCTTCACTATCTCTGTATAGAGTCGGTGCCTCGGATATCATGTTTAAATTTTCGGTGATAAAAACTGTTGAAAAATATTTCTTCAGATTATTGCTCATTTCTCCGTCGTTATCAGTTAGCTCGCCGGTATCTGACTGTATTGGTCCAATCTTTTCTCGTGTTTTAGTTTGATACATTTGAAAGAATCCCTTCGGGTTTGACCTGGCCTCCCTTGCTACCTTCAGAGAGAGAGAGAGAGAGAGAGAGAGAGAGAGAGAGAGAGAGAGAGAGAGAGAGAGACAGACAGACAGACAGACAGACAGACGGACATAAAATCAACACCAAACCCCAACAGGTTATTACAAGCCAACAACAACAGCTGAGTAAATACGAACAAAGATTAAGTAACACAAGCGAGGGACGGGTCAGTACCAGCAGGGGAAGAGAGACCAGGGGAATGTTTACAAATTTACCGTGGTCAGAAGCTCACACACACACGCGCAAACTTTTCCTTCCACTTTATTCCCCGCAGCCCAGACACGAGGGGAACTTTTAAACCAAGTAGGGCCCACACACCCACCCCACACCACTGCCTAACACTGCCAGAATGTGGGAAAAACATTGAATTATGTAGTGTATTGTGGGGGGTGGGGGGTGTAGTGTGTACTAACAATAATAATAATAATAATAAATAATAATAATAATAATAATAATAATAATAAAAATTAACGGTTTATTAAAAGAGCATGGCAGGCGGAAGGCTATAAATATACAGTTACATAATTGGGGGATGGGTCTCTTGATTTACAAATAATATACAAGTAACATAAGTGATACAAATATGATATATAATAACTAAGTGGGGAGAAGGTCATACTACAGGCATTTGAAAATAGTGACAGTGCAAAAAGTAAGATTGACTGGGAGTGAATACACTGGTTGATTACAAGTTATTGTAAATTTTTACAATGGTTGGGACTGGGCTGTTCTTATAGCGATCAGTACGTGCACGTATGGGCTGCATGCGGTTGTGGTGTCGAATAGCAATTCTCGGACGAGGGATCTCGGGTGGTAGTAGGAGCCAGTGTCGAGGATGGTGCAGAAGATTCTCACCAAATTTGCAGATGATGGTCACAGAGAGCCGAGAGCGTGTGTTGAGCGCTTCTTGATATGTGGAGTAGGAAGGGGAGAGAATAATCTTGCATGCCCTCTTTTGCACTTTTTCTAGGTGTTTACGTTGTGTGGCATTTAGGGAGGAAGACCAGGTGGGGGAGGCATAGGTGAGCTTGGGAAGTATGAATGTTGAGTAAACACTGAGGAGCTCGGGCGCAGGAACTCCGAGGGACTTGAGTCGGCGGAGGAGGTGGAGACGGAAACTGGAGAATTTGACAACTTCACTGACGTGTGGTTTCCAATTTAGTTTGTTGTCTATAGTGACGCAGAGGAGCTTAGTGGAGTCCACAACCTGGAGTGTGTTGGGACCTAAAGTAATGGAAGGAGGTGGAACAACGTCGGAGGAGAGGTTGATGTGCATAATCATGGGCTTGGTATGGTTGATGGTGACGTGGTTGTTGGTGGCCAAGTTTTGGAGACTGTTCAATAAATCCTGGGCGCCACAGGTGAGTGACTGAAAAGTGGAGACAGTCCCTCGGAAGCGTACGGCTTGGCGTCGGTCACTAAGGAAGTCTGTAAGCCATGGTATAAGACTTCTTCGAAACCCGAGGTCAATAGCTTTGTTGATGATTAAATTGTGGTCGATTAGGTCAAATGCTTTGGTGAAGTCAATGAAGGCGACAGCTACAGACGTTTTTCGTTTCTCCAGATGGCGGTATATGTAGTCGAGAAAGCTAACAAGACAGTGAGTGGTGGAGGAAGTTTCCATATTGCCAAACTGCTGAGGATCTATGGCGCCTGCAATATCAGCATAAGCCCAGTCAAACACGAAGCTTTCACAGATTAAGATGGGTATTGGGGTGATGGCAATGGGTCGTAGCTTATTTCAGGATTATGGGCTGGTTGACTTGGGCACTGGTGACACATATGAGGTCTTCCAGTCAGCTGAGCATCTTGCTTGACTGAGGGAAGCATTAATGATGGAGCAGAGGGGTTAGTGTGTGTGTGTGTGTGTGTGTGTGTGTGTGTGAGGTAGAGATATGGGGTCCCTTACACCCTGTTGACCCGTACTCATAGTTAATGTTTGAGAAAAAGATAAACAAGAAGAATATTAAATCAGTGAGATCATTGAGAATTAACGAAAAAGATTGACTTAAATATTAAAAAAAACTCTTTTGTAGAATTATAATATTGGAAGGGCAAAGAGAGAAGCTTTTGAAAGGCAGTAATGATAAATAGTGGGGATGGTGAAGGTGCCTGGGAGCGAGAGACCGTGTTTGCCCAGAGCAGTTCATTACAGGTTCAGGAACATTTGCAACTGCCTTTGTTGTTTACAAATTTAATTATAAATTAATTCAACTCTCGACAAAAGGTTCAGCTAAATATAGTGTTCCGTGCCGCTACTTCTTCACGGTAATAAGGTTAGGTTAGGTAACAGTAGGTTAGGTTAGGTTAAGCTACAGTAGGTTAGGTTAGGTTAAGTTACAGTAGGTTAGGTTAGGTTAGGTTATGATGCACACTACACTAAGATGGAACTTCTGTCTCACAATGGCCATTACAAAACTCATCAAATATCACTTCAGGTACAGTCTTGATTACATAACCTTCACTGACGTATATAATTACAATTTCTCATTTCATTAATGTTTGCCGACTTAATTACTCTCAGCGCTCATGTGTAAATTAACATACTGAGCAAACTGAGTCAAATTACGTTAAAACCTGACCTCTTTCACACACTGTACATCCACATACATACATACATACATATATACATACATACATACATACATACATAATACGAACATTCAAGTCACCACGACACCCTGTACTGTATAGTTACTACCAGTTCAACAGTCAAATCCTCATTATCTCCTAAATCTAACTGGTTGCTTTTACAGTTTAAAGTATTAGACTGACACGACCCAACAGTCTATACTAAAAAATCAACTGAGTCTTAAAATACCAGTCAGTTAAGTATTAGACTGACACGACCCAACAGTCTATACTAAAAAATCAACTGAGTCTTAAAATACCAGTCAGTTATTAAGACTAAGTGGATAATACCAGTCACCCGGTAAGTAGAGATTTATCCCCACTCAAACAGTTAATCAACCAGTCAGGATGTATCTAAACAGTTAATTAAAGAACCATGAAGTATCTGGACAATTAATTAACTGGTTGACTGTATATTCCAACAACTAACTGGTTAACTGTACATTTTAACTAACTGGTTGACTGTATATTTCAACAACTAACTAATTGACTGTACATTTTAACTAACTGGTGGATTATACACTTAAATAACTAACTGGTTGACTGTATATTTCAACAACTAACTGGTAGACTGTATGTTTCACTATCTGAGAAGTAGTGTATATGTCAAGGCGAGAAAAATATTTACCATAAAGTTTTCTTACGACCACAAATGATGGTCCACGTCTCGGTGTGTAAATATCTGTCCGGGGTGGAACGCGACCTAGACACAGACAGACAGACAGACAGACAGACAGACAGACAGACAGACAGACAGACACATAGCCCACACAATCAGACAATGACAGACACAAACAAACACAAACATACAGACAGACAGACACAAAAAATAAAAAAAAAAATAGAGAAGAACAGACAAAATCGTACATAAAAATTCATCTTCAATTGATAATTTAATGAAAACTCAAAAAAAACAAAATCAAGAGCAAAAACAAACATAGAAAAAAAACACACACACACACACACACACACACACACAAACAGTAACAAACAACAAGGAAAGGTGTGTGTGTGTGTGTCTGTGTGTGTGTGTGTGTGTGTGCGCTAGAAAGCTATACCAAAAAAAAAAAAATAATAATAATAATAACAATAATAATAAATAATAAATAACAATAATAATAACAACAATAATAACAATAATAACACCTCAATTCCTCTCCGTCCACAGGTAAGAATACAGAGCTAATAACACGAGGCAAACACCGCCCAGGAACCAATTAGCAGAGACACCACAGGTAGGTAAGTCAATTGTTACCTGATACCCAAGAAACAGAACTTTGATTCGACGTGGAAAAATCCCACAAAAAACTCCACACGAGACAGTATGTATTTGGGTGTTGTACAGTGACTTTTGTGGGAATAAATACTAAGTTTCGTTCACTAGTTTGGCGTGAGTTGGTGGACCAGTGACTTCTATTTAATAATGATACTATTACTATTTTTAACAACAGCCTTAATAATAATAATAATAATAATAATAATAATAATAATAAAATAACAAAAACAATAATCTCAATAACAACAATAACCCTTAACAACGCCCCCCCCACCCACCAAATAACCAGAGAAGGGAGGGGGGAAGGGAGAGGTATAGTGATGGAGGAGGAGGGGCAGGAGGAGGAGGGGGCTAGGTTGCTACTTCACCATATATAAAACAAGGCGGCCCGCAATCCTCAGATCAGCTGGTGAAAGGTTCAATAACACCACTTTATGACAACATCACACATCCAATAACGTCAGACGAGGACCACTTTATGGTCTTAAATGATACCTTTTATCTTCCTTTAATGGCACTTGTGAGATTTTGGATCCACTTTTGAAAAGCTTATATCAATGACGGCCATTTTATATTCCTATAATGGTATTGGAGAGAAGTGGGAAGGCAGTGGTGTGCGTCAATGAGAGGACAGCTTGGCGTCAGCAGTAGTGGTGTGCGTCAATGAGAGGACAGCTTGGGGTCAGCAGTAGTGGTGTGCATCAATGAGAGGACAGCTTGGCGTCAGCAGTAGTGGTGTGCGTCAATGAGAGGACAGCTTGGCGTCAGCAGTAGTGGTGTGCGTCAATGAGAGGACAGCTTGGCGTCAGCAGTAGTGGTGTGCGTCAATGAGAGGACAGCTTGGCGTCAGCAGTAGTGGTGTGCGTCAATGAGAGGACAGCTTGGGGTCAGCAGTAGTGGTGTGCGTCAATGAGAGGACAACTTGGGGTCAGCAGTAGTGGTGTGCGTCAATGAGAGGACAGCTTGGCGTCAGCAGTAGTGGTGTGCGTCAATTTAGAGGACAGCTTGGGGTCAGCAGTAGAGGCGTGCGTCAATGAGAGGACAGCTTGGCGTCAGCAGTAGTGGTGTGCGTCAATGAGAGGACAGCTTGGCGTCAGCAGTAGTGGTGTGCGTCAATGAGAGGACAGCTTGGCGTCAGCAGTAGTGGTGTGCGTCAATGAGAGGACAGCTTGGCGTCAGCAGTAGTGGTGTGCGTCAATGAGAGGACAGCTTGGGGTCAGCAGTAGTGGTGTGCGTCAATGAGAGGACAACTTGGGGTCAGCAGTAGTGGTGTGCGTCAATGAGAGGACAGCTTGGCGTCAGCAGTAGTGGTGTGCGTCAATTTAGAGGACAGCTTGGGGTCAGCAGTAGAGGTGTGCGTCAATGAGAGGACAGCTTGGCGTCAGCAGTAGTGGTGTGCGTCAATGAGAGGACAGCTTGGCGTCAGCAGTAGTGGTGTGCGTCAATGAGAGGACACACACACACACACACACACACACACACACACACACACACACACACACCATCCTCAAAAATAAAGCTCAATTTCACAAGTTACAATCGTAGGAAATACACATAAATATACTGTCCAATTACTACAGTGTGTATACTGGTGTATGATACGAGGGGGTCCTGCCTACCATCCCATTACTAACCAATTATACATATTTATAAACAGACAGGTGTATTACCCGGTCAATGGCGACTGGCAATAATGGGTAGAAGGTGAGGAAGACGTAGCGGGGAAAATTATTTTTATTGTAATTAGTTAATTTTACCGCCACACCGCCCTGTTAAGTACTGTACTGCGGTGTCACTCAAGACTCATTTAGCTTAAAACTCGGGTTGAAACACGACGACCGACTTGAAGGGAAGATGTTGTTTTATAATACGGACGTCGGAGTTTCCATTTTTCAGACCAGGTTTTGATCTACATAGTGAAGGAGATTCATGACCACCGTAAATTCTCATGCAAAAGGTCATGTGTGGGGGGGGGAAGAGGGTGGAGGGGGGTGTGTGTGTGGGGGGGGGAGGGTGTGTGTGGGGGGGGGGAAGAGGGTGGAGGGGGGTGTGGGGGAGGGGGAGGGTGTGTGTGGGGGGGAGTGGGGAGAGGGTGGAGGGGGGGGTATGGGGGAGGGGGTGAGGGCTGTCCATGTTTGATCCTTCTGCTCTCGCCTGGGGAGGAGGAGAAGGAGAGGGGTGAAGGAAGAGAAGCGAGGGTGGGAAGAGAAGGAAGGAGGAGGAGGAGGAGGAGGAGGAGGTTTAGGGGTAGGAAGAGGGGAGGAAGGAGGGGGAGGGGGGATAAGAGGCAAGAGGAGGAGGAGGAGGAGGAGGAAGGAGAGAGGGGTAGGAAGGAGGAGGAGGAGGAGTGGTCGCTGTATATATTCTGTGTTTCAACTGTAAATTTTTTATCCTCTTTTCCGTGCGATCGACGACATTGATTCCGATATTATTTGTTATCGGTTCTGTCATGCTTCAAGGAGTAGATAGTTATCGGTTTACTGTCATGCTTCAAGGAGTAGCTAGTTATATCGGTTCTCTGTCATGCTTCAAGGGGTAGCTAGTTATATCGGTTCTCTGTCATGCTTCAAGGAGTAGCTAGTTATATCGGTTCTCTGTCGTGCTTCAAGGAGTAGCTAGTTATATCGGTTCTTTGTCATGCTTCAAGGGGTAGCTAGTTATATCGGTTCTTTGTCATGCTTCAAGGAGTAGCTAGTTATATCGGTTCTCTGTCGTGCTTCAAGGAGTAGCTAGTTATATCGGTTCTTTGTCATGCTTCAAGGAGTAGCTAGTTATATCGGTTCTCTGTCGTGCTTCAAGGAGTAGCTAGTTATATCGGTTCTTTGTCATGCTTCAAGGAGTAGCTAGTTATATCGGTTCTCTGTCATGCTTCAAGGGGTAGCTAGTTATATCGGTTCTTTGTCATGCTTCAAGGAGTAGCTAGTTATATCGGTTCTCTGTCGTGCTTCAAGGAGTAGCTAGTTATATCGGTTCTCTGTCATGCTTCAAGGAGTAGCTAGTTATCAGTTCTTTGTCATGCTTCAAGGAGTAGCTAGTTATATCGGTTCTCTGTCATGCTTCAAGGGGTAGCTAGTTATATCGGTTCTCTGTCATGCTTCAAGGAGTAGCTAGTTATATCGGTTCTCTGTCATGCTTCAAGGGGTAGCTAGTTATATCGGTTCTCTGTCGTGCTTCAAGGAGTAGCTAGTTATATCGGTTCTTTGTCATGCTTCAAGGAGTAGCTAGTTATATCGGTTCTCTGTCATGCTTCAAGGGGTAGCTAGTTATATCGGTTCTCTGTCATGCTTCAAGGAGTAGATAGTTATCAGTTCTTTGTCATGCTTCGAGGAATAGCTATACCATATTCCTCTCACTCGACCAAGAGGACAAGTTATACTCGAGTTGTTCTGCGTGATGGACAGGGCGGCACAACAAGTCCATCTGTCTGTCTCGTGTTAATCAGGTTGTGTCTTTCGTGTCGAGTTCGTGACCTATTCGTAACTGGTATCAGACAGGAAAAAATCGTGTAGTTTAGTTAATTAGATTGACTCATAATATGGTGGGTAATGGCAGCACGAGAATACTACTACTACTACTTTTTTTTTTTTTTTTTTTTTTTTTTTTTTTTTTTTTTAAACGTGGCCTCCAGCCTCCCCCAATAGCCACACCTTCGCCACCATTTATTTACCTTAATATTAAATATCCTAATACATAATAAGCTATCCTATCTGTGTTAAATTAGTTGAGCCGCAGATCTATGCGGCATTCAGTGACTGTAGCCTCATAGTCAATATCTGCAGCAGTTGTCGAAGTAGGGGCAGAAGCTCTCGTTCCCCTGAGGCAGAGCAAAGCCGACCGAAGGAGAGAGAAGGACAGTCGACATCTCATCCAGGCTGTAACATAACTTCTGGGCTGCTGCTTCTGTTCGGAGATCACCTCCGCGAGTCTGGCGTAGAAACATCTTGCACTTGGGCCCATCCCACCAGAGGTTGTGAACACTAGAGGAGTGAAGCTGCCTTGATCAACGTTTTGAATTCTCTCCCCATATGCCCTTCTCTTGTCGTTCTCGTTCCTCCTATGTGCAGCATCGAGAGCTAGGTTACGGTGACAAGTGGCCATGGGATCGAAAATCCTGATGTCGAAGAAAGCTCGCTGTCCCCGCGTCCAGAATCCTCGAGCACTGACGTCCACACGGGCTTCGTTAGATGTGTTTGAAGTCCTGTGTTGGAAGATCTCACCATCCAGTGGAAGGAGGGTCGGTTCTACCATGACGTCCCGGCAGATTTCCTTCAACATATTTGCTGTGAGATCCCTTACCTCGTCATGCCTCATGCATATGAAGCCCCCCTTCTTGCAGACCATGGCGTGATCGCCGTCATAGGAAGAGCCACACACGCATTGGGAGGGCAAACCATCTACTGGCCAACCGTACCTTAGAGCAATGGCATCTGTAAATTCTTGTTTGTTAAGGCTGAAACCATTTGCCCTTATCGGTAACGTAGTTAACCAGTTCGAGGCGCCCACCTCCTGCGCTATAGCTACTTTTTTTGTCAAATTTTCTGGAACCTGCAGCAATAGTTGCTGCAACATGTCATTTTGGCAGTGCTGCCGATCTGTTGTAATGGCCCTACGGATCTTATTTACTTCCCTGGTGTCCACTTCCCCTGTTGCATTCTGGGCTATTATGTGGTCAGTGAGGGCTGCCGTGAGCTTAAGTGAATTTTGATGTTCAGTGTCAGCAATCTCCTCTGGATTAGTTAGTCCCATCCCTCCCAGTCTTGGTGGAAGTGCAAGAAGTGTTCTTTCTGCTGGGGTTAAGTCAGGGTGTTTCACTAGTTTGGGAATGAACTTGACACTGATGGCTTCTTCCAGAGGGTGGAGGAGGGGTCCGATCTCAGGGATGGTACGCATCAGGTAGTTCCAGCGATGCTTGACTCCATGGGTGAATGCTGCAAAGGCCGCATGTGGCTCTGTGTTAGCAATCTCAGATAGAGCTTGGATTTCGCTAACCCACTCATTCACCTTTCCAGCTACGTACTCGGTCTTGAAGTCCGTAGTGCCAATTACTGCGCCTAGATGTCTTTGGCCGTCCTTAGTTACTTTGACCTCACTTCCGCCAAAAGCCTCCAAAGCCCGTTCATAATGTTCTGGCTTCACGATGAGGAAGGACTTGCTAGCGTTTGGGTGGTACCCTATTTGTGGACCTCGCGATGTTACCAGGTCCCACCACTTTTTGATGTCCTCCACTTTTCCTGCTCCTGTAAGGTCATCAGCATATGCTACTTGTTTGACCCCGGTTGTTTCAAATTTTATTTCTTGTTGGAGCACTGATAGTCCAATTGCATACATTGCCATTGCTACGGGGTCCCCCTGTGTTGTTCCCTCGGTCGACTGTAGGATGGTATCACCTCGTAGAGCCTTGTTGTTTACTACGTAGAGGTCTGAGGGATTCCTATACGAATTTTCAACATACATCGCAAAGCTAGGACACTTGATCTTGATGTTGTGCAGTGCAGCCTTGCGGTTAAGTATGTTGAATGCGTTTGAAGCATCCACCAGGAGAACGGCCTCACAATCACGCTGCTCAAATATCAATCTCATGGCGTGAATGGCCGCCTCCCCACCAGCCTGGTGGCCAGCACACACTTGTAGGTTCCCTGCTGCTGCCCTGACATCGTCCTTTACCACCTCCATTATGCACTTACCGATGATCCGCCTCAGCACTTCCCCCACCCCTATAGGTCTACATCCTGGTTTCTTTTCCAGAGGAATAAGGCGGCAGGCCGTCAGGGCCTGGAGGTGATGGCAGTGAGAGGATGCAAGCTTTCTTGCAAGGGCGGCAATGGCAGTGCAGAGATCGCTTGCTGCAGGGCCAAACTTGTTTGTGCTGAGGATGACTCTCCAACCGTTTGCATCCAGACCTGAAGGGCCGGCTCCTCCTCGAGTCTTCAGTGCCTTTTTCCACACCATCTCTCCTGTTATTTTCTCGAACAGGACAGCATTTGGTGGGATATAGTCACCCTGGAGCCTGATGCCTTCATCTTCGCTTGCAGGGGGATGTTTCTCTTTCAATAGTTTTAATGTCTCTCTGTTTATTGGCATCACCCCACCGGAGGATTCCTGTGTGAGAGATCTTACCGCGAGAGACACTTTTCCCACACGCATTTTGTTTCCAAATTTTCTTGCCACGTCATCGGTGTTTTGCTTTCCGTCACCCGTGAATTTTAGTCTCTCCTGCAGTGTTCTTGCTTCACATAGGAGATCATCTAAGGCCCCAGTCTGCCACATTGTCAATCTTCTCTTCATTGCCGCCACATTTTCTTTGTGCTTAGCCTTTGTGTGTGTCCTCTGACAAAATAGATGTGGTATTATTGCCAGTATTTGAAGAGCTAGGGGGGCGAGGAAGCGGTCCTGAGTGTAATCAGTCATGAAGCGAGTCATCTCCCGAATCATTTCTTTGGTGGCCGCACACTTGGGTGGTTCAAATAAGTTAGCGGGCGACCACTTGACAATTTCTGAGTAGGTTTCTTTGACCCATACGTCTGCATTTTCCATCGACATGCCATTCCACTGAGGCGGCTGTCTCTCATTCTCCTCGTGGACACCTGCTACTGAGGGAGCAGCATTTATTAGTACTACATTTTCGGGTTGAGTAGACTCACTGCTATCATTTCGGATATCATCGGGTAGTTGGGTCCCGGCGATATCCACTGTGGCCACCTGTGTCGGCTCCCTGCGACGTGGGTTCCGACACTGGTCTAGCTTCCTGCAATCCACACATGGTCGGTTGTTTCTGGCACAAACACAATTTGTGCAGTTTTGGTTCGGGCTAGCACAGACGCAGCAAGGAATGTTACCAGGCATAGTGAACAGCACCTTGGGCGACGGTAACGTCCGCCTCCGGACATCTGATTTAGTCCGAGGCACAAGATTATACTGGTTCTTATGAGGGAAGGGCGGAGAGGTGACAGGCTGGACTGCTGTGTCCAGGTAGTAGGGGCATACGTGCGCGCGTGGGTGTGTAGGCTACCCCCCCTAATAGCGACCATCCATACATCAGAATGATACACTATGGACAAGAGTTTGTCACACCAAGCACTAGTTTCTATATCCTTGGCACAAATAACCACCATTTATATGGTCTCACTGGTGTAATATCAGTTATGTATACTCACTAGGTTCGTCGAGACCCTACATTAAGAGTCCGTTACTATGGTGGGGGGGGGGGGGGGTGGGGGCGACCGCATGGGCAGCACTCTCGGCCCCATAGGGGCGATAGTCTCGGGACCACCCCTGTCACAGTAGGCCTAACGACGCTGACCTTGGCGCCGAGCCTTCTCATTATCCCCCCACCGACCCAGCACAGGTCACCACTCACTTGGTGAACGCCGGTGAACACACGGAATATTTCCAATTTATGCCGTAAGGGATGAGAAGAAACCTTGGATGGCAATGCTTAGGGTGACATCAGATATTCACGGACACATTGTCAAATTCCCGCTCCCACACAGCGAGTATGTCCCCACCAATAACACTTTCGATCAGGAGGGATGGTCCACGACACCCACGCCGCCCACTACTATTACTACTCTACTACTACAGCCCTTGTCGTTTTGTTTGTATATGTAGGGTTGGGTTAGGTTAAGTTTAGGTTAGGTTTGATTATCATTTTTTAATCAGAAATAAGAGAATCAACTTTAATATCATAGTTTCAAGGTTTAATTCCGGCAGCCAACTTTATGTCGCAGCTGAAGTGAGTCAGTTAGACCAGTGTTCACCTTAGTCAGATGTGTGAATGCTTAAGTGTGTGTGTGTGTGTGTGTGTGTGTGTGTGTGTGTGTGTGTAGTGACCCACAATCCCTTACAACAACAACAGTACAAATCACAATAATACCAACATGACCCCAGCACGTTGTAAACATGTTCGTGTCATGTTCAACACTGTGGTGACACTGACCCAACATGTTCACACTTGTCTGTTCCTTGTACACTAGATTTGTATATTTGTTTATATATTTTTTTTCACTGAATCATCAACTCTCAACTGTAACCATCCACTGAATCATCAACTCACAGCTGTAACCATCCACTGAATCATCAACTCACAGCTGTAACCATCCACTGAATCATCAACTCACAGCTGTAACCATCCACTGAATCATCAACTCACAGCTGTAACCATCCACTGAATCATCAACTCTCACCTAACCATCCACTGAATCATCAACTCACAGCTGTAACCATCCACTGAATCATCAACTCACAGCTGTAACCATCCACTGAATCATCAACTCACAGCTGTAACCATCCACTGAATCATCAACTCACAGCTGTAACCATCCACTGAATCATCAACTCACAGCTGTAACCATCCACTGAATCATCAACTCACAGCTGTAACCATCCACTGAATCATCAACTCACAGCTGTAACCATCCACTGAATCATCAACTCACAGCTGTAACCATCCACTGATTCATCAACTCACAACTGTAACCATCCACTGAATCATCAACTCACAGCTGTAACCATCCACTGAATCATCAACTCACAGCTGTAACCATCCACTGAATCATCAACTCACAGCTGTAACCATCCACTGAATCATCAACTCACAGCTGTAACCATCCACTGAATCATCAACTCACAGCTGTAACCATCCACTGAATCATCAACTCACAGCTGTAACCATCCACTGAATCATCAACTCACAGCTGTAACCATCCACTGAATCATCAACTCACAGCTGTAACCATCCACTGAATCATCAACTCTCACCTAACCATCCACTGAATCATCAACTCACAGCTGTAACCATCCACTGAATCATCAACTCTCACCTAACCATCCACTGAATCATCAACTCACAGCTGTAACCATCCACTGAATCATCAACTCACAGCTGTAACCATCCACTGAATCATCAACTCACAGCTGTAACCATCCACTGAATCATCAACTCACAGCTGTAACCATCCATTGAATCAACTATATTTACATCTACTGAGTCAGAGAGGGTTAAAACTGAACCTTTTGAACCAGTGAAACGAAGCACCAAAACAACACACCGAGTCACGTTACTCCCTGAGATGAAGCAACACCGAATCCCATCTCGACTCCCTGAAGCTTGCTCAAGTTACTGTGCTGAGGAGAATTTTGTACAGACAGACGAATGGACGGTGAGATCAAGCTATATAGACCTGTTTATACTCTCTAGCGGGGGATAAACTTAATAATAATAAGAGGAATTAACATAGGAGGGAACTTTCCTTGTGTGTATAGAGTGGTATATGAACATACACAGACGTACAGATATACACAGACACAAACACATACCTAAAACAATATACATATACACCTAGATCATTATACAGTCATACAGAGAACATTAATATAAAATGTTATATACAGACAAGCACATAATGTTATACACACATACATATATACACGGGCATACACAAAACGTTTTTAAACAGACATAGATCATAATATACAGTTAAACACACACACACAAACACACACACACACACACACACACACACACACACACACACGGTAAAAAGCGTTGAGGTGAGTGACTCTCTCAGTACCAGAAGGGGTGTTCAGTCTCGTATGAATAAATGTAAAAGTGATCAGTGATTGGTAACTTAAATCCCTGCTGCTTAATTAATGGTTGGTCTTTGTTGTTTCGTATTATATTATACTACGTACTATAGTAAACAAACTGCCTTGAGTTGCCAGCAGTCTCCAGCAGTGTTCGAAGAATCTTGAACGAGACTGTACATATTTATTCCCTTAGGGGTCACCCAAACCCCGACCTCAGAGGCGGGGAATATCAGACGATCGTAAGTGATCGTTACTAGATATTACACTTATTGGATATTACAGTCACGCCCACCTTCCCTCTCGCTCAGCCACGCCCACTCGATGTTCATCCCTGCCCACTCGACACATGCCCCTGCCCACTCGACACGTGCTCCTGCCCCCACACACTTGACACTTGTCCCTGCCCACTCGACGCTTCCCTCTGCCAACTCGACGCTTCCCTCTGCCCACTAGACGCTTCCCTCTGCCCACTCGACGCTTCCCTCTGCCCACTCGACGCTTCCCTCTGCCTACTCGACGCTTCCCTCTGCCCACTAGACGCTTCCCTCTGCCCACTCGACGCTTCCCTCTGCCCACTAGACGCTTCCCTCTGCCCACTCGACGCATGCCTATCAACCCGTCCTCAGCCCATTCGATGCATGAACACCCATCAATCCTCAGCTCATTCACCCATCCTAATCCTGACACATCCTACCAACCCATCTTGCAACCAATCATCTCATCCACTCATCCGTCTTGAGGTTATCCATCCAAAACCTATCCATCCAATGTTCATCTACCAATCCATCATCCATCACCTAGCACTACCACTCCACCAGTCATCCATCCAATCACCCATCAATCCACCACCCTTCGCAAGTCTACACCTACAGACTGATCCTACCTCATCCATCTTACATCCACCACCCCCTTTACATCCACCTGGGGCTTCAGGACCCGACAACATTACATCCACCCGACAGACTCCCTCTCCCATCGGCCTGTGAAAGCCTGATAGGAGAGGAGGGGAGGTGGGAGGGGAGAGATGGTGGGAGGGAGGGGAGGCGGGAGGGGAGAGGTGGTGGGAAGGAAGGTAGGGTGGGAGGGAAGGACAGGTGGGAGGGAAGGACAGGTGGGAGGGAAAGGGAGGGCGGGAGGGGAGAGGAATGAGGGGAAAGGAATGGGGAGAAGAAAGGAAGGGGACAAGAAAGGGAAGGGGGGAGAGAGAGAGAGAGAGAGCACATTCACTACTAAACTCTAGTGTGTAAAACAGTTTCAACACACGTCAACACCACCAACTCACCTGTGTTCGTCTACCTGTAAAGAAAAGGAAATGAGTGTTATTGTTATTATTATTATTATTTTCATTGATGTATTATTATTATTATTATTATTATTATTATTATTATTATTATTATTATTATTTTCATTGCATTTTTGACCTCTAGTAAAACACAGACATACACACACCACTACACCACTACACCACTACACCCCGCCTGACGGTACCAAATAACGAGGTATACATCAAAGAACTGGTGTGTACATGTTATATCCATTGGTATATACGAGTATACCCAGCAAGTGTACTTAGTATATCAAAAGGTATATCTTAAATTAGAGTATTGGCTCAGTGATATTATTAATGCCAGGTTGTGTTGTTATTATTTTCTTGTAGCGTTGAGTTGGTTTGTGTAAGTATGGTTTAAGTTTGGTTTAGGTTTGGTTAGGTTAGGTTAGGTTTAGGTTTAGGTTAGGTTAGGTTAGGTTAGGTTAGGTCAGGTTCAGAAAATAGTGATACAAATTGACCCCCCAAAATTGACCTTCTGACCTTTGACCTCCATAACACCTACACCACAACTCACATGACTAATTTAACAAAGATGAAAAACCTCAAAACATAAGGTTATTATGGACAAAAAACCCGCCTTTTGTTTTGGCAATACTGACCACAGAGTGTAACATCAGTATAGACGGGTTAAGACCTCAGTATAGACGGGTTAAGACCTCAGTATAGACGGGTTAAGACATCAGTATAGACGGGTTAAGACCTCAGTATAGACGGGTTAAGACATCAGTATAGACGGGATGAGACAGACATATAGACGGAAAGACATGGGACAATTTAGGTCAAGACAATAAATTCTCTTTGGGGAGACCAGCGGAAAACTTACTATTAGTGCAGCATCGTGTGTGTGTGTGTGTGTGTGTGTTTATAGCCACTAACCTTCCACCCCCCACCCCCCCCCTACTCCACACCTACCACTAACTTTCCACCCCCCCCCCACTCCACACCTCACCACTCCACCCATTACATCACCCACCACTCACCCCCCTCCTCCTCCTTCCCTCCTACCACTCCTACCTTACCTACTCCTTCTCCTACCACTCCTTCTCCTACCACTCCTCTCCTACTCCCCCTGGTCACTGTCCAACTCCCGACTAACTCTTAAGGTTTTATCACCCATTTGCTTCTCACAAGTTTTCTCCAGTCGTTTATCTTACAGTGAGGGTGTTCTCTCTCTCTCTCTCTCTCTCTCTCTCTCTCTCTCTCTCTCTCTCTCTCTCTTATCAGTTCCCATCTTTCTCTCAGTTTCTATTCTCCTCTTTATCTCATCTTCCTTATGTCTATTTCCTTTTACCTGTGCATGTCTTTCTCCTATTTTACATTGCGTCAGCTGGCCCTATGAATACCAAACCTGACTGACTGACTGACTAAAGGAGAATTATACATAGATACATACATACATACATACACCAATCGTCCTACTCACACCATCTTTACTCTCTTGACGCGTGGACGAAGGAAGATGGGGAGGAAGGAAGGAAGGAAGGAAGGAAGGAAGGAAGGAAGATAAATGGATTACATGGAAAGAGACGGAAGAGGGAGAAAGAAAAAACACGAGACAGTGACAGACGGAGAGAGAGAGAAGAGAGGCAAGGAAGTTTTAACCCTTTGACGACGATGGTTTAACCCTTTGACGACGATGGTTTAACTCTTTGACGACGATGGTTTAACTCTTTGACGACGATGGTTTAACCCTTTGACGACGATGGTTTAACCCTTTGACGACGATGGTTTAACCCTTTGACGACGATGGTTTAACCCTTTGACGACGATGGTTTAACCCTTTGACGACGATGGTTTAACCCTTTGACGACGATGGTTTAATCCTTTGACGACGATGGTTTAACCCTTTGACGACGATGGTTTAACAAAAATAAATGAAAGAGAGAAGTAATAATAGAAAACGTAAAAATAATATTGTCTTTAAGGGGAAACTTAGAAAAATATATATTCAAGTTTATTAAAATGACTGTGGCTGTGTTATTGACATGAAATGAGAATAAATAGACGAAATAACATTATAGACGAATTAAGTTTATTATCAAAGGAGGATAAATCAGAGGAAGATCATCAAAGAAAACGAATGGAAAGAGAAACTAAAAAAAAATAACAGGGGAAAAACAACAAAGAAAACGGATCAAAAACACATTCTTCAAGGGGAGACTCACCAAAAAATCCTCACATTGGGGGAAGCTGTTATAAGATCATGTAAGAAACGGCGCCTTGCCAAGATCTCCTTCACATACCTTGGCAATACACGGTAACACCCTGAGGCCATTCATCATCCCGGCAAAATTCACGAGTAGGAGGAGGAAGTGAGTTCTTAAATACCTTCTGAAAAATGTGTGCTCCATTAATCACGGTGTGTGGCCCTGGGACGTAACGAGGTCATTACGGGGTTGATCTTGTTCACGGTTGTTATCACTACGACTGCTGCTGCTGCTACCACCCCCACTATCACCACCACTGCTACCACTATCACGATTTGTACCACCACAACCACCACTACTACTACTACTACTACTGCTACAACTACAACAACAACTACTACTACTACTATTACTACTACTATTACTACCACCACTACTACCACTACCACCATCATCACTACCACGCTGTCTTACTGATCTTGTTGCTGTGGTTGTTGTGGTTGTAGTTGTTGTCGTTGTTGTTGTTGTTGTCGGCGTTGTTAGTTGTTTTTGCTTCTATGTATCAACCTTTCTACAACAACGACACTTACTTTCACCAACTTTCTTCAGCTTTCTAAACACTTCCCTACTTTCCTCACCTAGACTAGTACAACTTTCAATAACATCTTTCCTTCCTTCCTTCAGCTATTACCTTCACTCATTAACATCTAAATCTAATCTAACTTTTATAATTAATCCTTTCACCAACAAAAACTTTCCCCCCCTTTACTAAATCACACTAATTACTTTCACCTTATATTTACAATCAAACTTTCAAAGTATTTTTCCTCCCTCTTGTCTCACTATCACACTCTCCAACACACGCACTCTTCACCCTCTTCACACACACAAACTTTAACGCAACTTATGATACTTTAGCTGACATTATTTTCTCTATTTTTTCCTCCTTTTAAAACTTTTCCGCTTTTTTTATCGACACAAAGTTATTTTTTTTTCCAGGTGAAGTTCCCGGCAGGTGGTGAGGTGGATGATTAACTGTTGAGAGGTAAAGTTCTCTCTCTACCTTGGCTGTGGAATTACCTCGTGTGATTTAGGAGGTGGGAGGGGTAAGGAGGAGGGGTGGGGAGAGAAGGGGGAGAGGTGCCGGGAGGGGAGGGGAGGGGAAGGGGGGTGAGGGAAAGACTAAAGGGAAGGGGGAGAGGTGCCGGGAGGGGAGGGGAAGGGGAAGGAGGTGGGGTGAGGGAAGGTTGTGGAAGAGGAGGGAAAGTATGGAAAGGAAGAGGCAAGAGATAGTGTGGAACAGAAGCCAGTAACAATTACTTAACACAAGTCTGAGACAAACCTAACCTAACCCTGGGAGACACAGCAACAGAAACAACAGGAGACACAACAACAGAAACAACAGGAGACACAGCAACAGAAACAACAGGAGACACAGCAACAACAGGAGACTCAGCCAACAAAATTGTGACCTAAACTCAATGAAGATTCTCATTAATTTTTCACCGACTCTCGACTTTGTCTTTGTCAGCCCAGCGTCACGTGGCCTCATTCTTCACTTCATCTCTCATAGCTTCGTTCACTTCAACTGTCTTTATTCACTTCACATATCTTCGTTCACTTCACATATCTTCATTCACTTCACATATCTTCGTTCACTTCACATATATTCGATCACTCTCTCTTAAATTATAGTTCAACTGTTTCATATTTCAATTAAAGTTAAAGATGTTTGCTAATTCAACCTTGTGTGTGTGTGTGTGTGTGTGTGTGTGTGTGTGTGTGTGTGTTTCATCGTTCATCTTATTACACCTTTATCATCTTTCTCTTTCCTCCTCCTCATTAATCTATATATTCTCTATCACTTGTACAGTATCAAGGATTTCATAATAATTTTGTATGTTACAGTATTACAGGTTCTATAACGCCAGTAGGATACAGTATATAGGATTCTACTGTAGTTTAGTATGTTACATGATCCTACAGTGGTTTTGTAGGATGTTTGGAGGTCACTAAGGACACCAGTTTGTGATCCAGTACTACACGGCCAGGACAATAATCCTTTATCCTACACACTGACCAATTCTGAAAGTTTTACACTCTTAGGATTGGTACTACTCCCCCAGGGTTGGTACTCCCCCAGGGTTGGCACTCCCCCAGGGCTGGCACTCCCCCAGGGTTGGCACTCCCCCAGGGTTGGTACTCCCCCAGGGTTGGCACTCCTCCAGGGCTGGCACATTCCTGTCGATAATTACCTCATAGTCGAGAGCCGTGTTGACACTGGGGGGCGCGAGGAGGGGCTAGGGTGCCAATACTGCACTTATGAGTAGAGACACTTACCCCCTCCCCCCGCCACCCAACAGAGGTGCCAGGGTAGTGCCAATGTGGAAACAATGAGGTTATACTTCCTTTCACCTGAACTGACAGCAGTGCCAATAATGGAACTACTATATAAAAAAAGATGCCTGACTAGAGATGCCATCACCATAATAATAAGTGCCGCCAACGTGATATACATGAGGTGAAAGATTCCCCTCTCCTCCCAGACAACAGTGCCAAACTAAAGTGCCACAGTGCCAAACTAAAGTGCCAATAAGCAATAAGTTCCAGTGCCCCCCTCCCCCCCCCTCCCTCCCTCCTGGGTGGTGATAACACTGGCTGTGATTGTCAATCGGACGGTAATGAAGGTGGCACCCGACCCAGATGTAATAAAACCCGCCTCTTTAGCCCACCAACTTTGATGATCTGATGCTCAGCCAATACCAGGAGGAGTGAAAGATGGTGGGGGCTATGTGGTGGTGGGGGCTATGTGGTGGTGGGGGCTATATGGTGGTGGGGGCTATGTGGTGGTGGGGACTATGTGGTGGCGGGGGCTATGTGGTGGCGGGGGTTATGTGGTGGTGGGGGCTATGTGGTGGTGGGGGCTATGTGGTGGTGGGGGCTATTTGGTGGTGGTGGCTATATGGTGGTGGGGGCTATGTGGTGGTGGGGGCTATGTGGTGGTGGTGGGGACTATGTGGTGGTAGTGGAGGCTATGTGGTAGTGAGGGCTATGTGGTAGTGGGGGCTATGTGGTAGTGGGGGCTATATGGTACGGAGTGGCTATTCATTACCAATTACTCACCCAAAACACCTTAACACGATCACCTGATGAATCCTTTTCCTGACTGACTGACTGACTGACCGACTGACTGACCGACTGACTGACTGACTGAATATTCCCCACCTCGCCCCCAGCCCTGTCTTGTCTCGGGGCCCTCGTTGCACCCCCCGCTCCCACATCCCTCCCCTCGGTTATTTATATGGTAATTTTTCGTGATTTCTTGCCCTATTGGTGTGTTGCCTCTTCTTATTTATTATTTTTCTGTCTCCATCTCCTTCCTTTTATTGCTTCTCTCTTCCGTGTCTTTCTTACGCGATGGATAAAAGAGATTATTTGTACCTACGACTGGGAAGAAGATGATGGAGGAGGAGGAAGAGGAGGAGGGAGGAGGAGGAGGGGGGGGTAACATGGGAACTTGTATCCGTAGTAAACTGTTAAGACCTCACATTCAAGGCTTCAAAAGTACCTCATACGTAAGACAGGTGAGTTAATTGGCCCTACGATACCTGTCCTAATTACCACACACACACACACACACACACACACACAGAGGATCATCTGAAGATTAGGTGACCTCTAGCTTATTTGACCTGATAAATAAACATCCTAACGTTACCTGTTTATGGCTTAGGTTAGGTTAGGGTTAGTGTTAAGGTTAGGTTAGGTTAGTGTTAGGTTAGGTTAGGTTAGGTTAGTGTTAGGTTAGGTTAGGTTAGGTTAGTGTTAGGTTAGGTTAGGTTAGGTTAGTGTTAGGTTAGGTTAGGTTAGTGTTAGGTTAGGTTAGGTTAGGTTAGGTTAGTGTTAGGTTAGTGTTAGGTTAGGTTAGGTTAGGTTAGGTTAGTGTTAGGTTAGGTTAGGTTAGGTTAGGCTAGTGTTAGGTTAGGTTAGGTTAGGTTAGGTTAGTGTTAGGTTAGTGTTAGGTTAGGTTAGGTTAGGTTAGTGTTAGGTTAGGTTAGGTTAGGTTAGGTTAGGTTAGGTTAGGTTAGTGTTAGGTTAGGTTAGTGTTAGGTTAGGTTAGGTTAGGTTAGCGTTAGGTTAGGTTAGTGTTAAGTTAGTGTTAATGTTGTATAGGTTAGGTTAGGTTAGGTTAGGTTAGGTTAGTCTTAGGTTAGGTTAGGTTAGGTTAGCGTTAGGTTAGGTTAGTGTTAGGTTAGGTTAGTGTTAGGTTAGGTTAGGTTAGTGTTAGGTTAGTGTTTGGTTAGGTTAGTGTTAGGTTAGGTTAGGTTAGTGTTAATGTTGTATAGGTTAGGTTAGGTTAGGTTAGGTTAGTGTTAAGTTAGTGTTAATGTTGTGTAGGTTAGGTTAGGTTAGGTTAGGTTAGGTTAGTGTTAGGTTAGTGTTAGGTTAGGGTAGTGTTAGGTTAGGTTAGGTTAGGCTAGTGTTAGGTTAGGTTAGTGTTTATGTTGTGTAGGTTAGGTTAGGTTAGGATAGGTTAGGTTAGGTTAGTGTTAGGTTTGGTTAGGTTAGTGTTAGGTTAGTGTTAATGTTGTGTAGGTTAGGTTAGGTTAGGTTAGGTTAGTGTTAGGTTAGGTTAGGTTAGGTTAGGTTAGGTTAGGTTAGGTTAGGTTAGGTTAGTGTTAGGTTAGTGTTAATGTTGTGTAGGTTAGGTTAGGTTGAAGTAAGCTGGTGGAAGAGGGATTAAAAAAATATAAATAAAAAGACGATATTTCTGATAAATTTCCAAAGACTGACACACACACACACACACACGTACCTCAGGGCGGGAACCTCTTAAAGATTTGCATGCAGCGAGGTAGAGAAGCCAGGGTGAAGCAAGTCTCCGGACAAGGGGCTTTACCTGGCTAAGAACAAGGGTAAAAACTCACCCCACACACTACCTGTACCTTTCCTCTCCCTCTCCTAACCTAACCTAACCCAACCAAATTTAACCAACTCTAACTAAAAGCTAACCTCCACCTGACATAAGGTTACAGCACCAACAGGAACATTAAGTGCTGGAGTTTGGTGATAAAGAAGAATATTCAGAACAATAACTGCGGCCTTACTTCAACCCAGCCAACTTGGTACAGCATTCCCATTCCAAAAATGTTATTGGTTCCTAAAAATGTTACTGGTTCCTAAAATGTTACTGGTTCCTAAAACGTTACTTTGATTCCTAAAACGTTACGATGATTCCTAAAATGTTACTTTGATTCCTAAAACGTTACTTTGATTCCTAAAACGTTACTTTGATTCCTAAAATATTACTTTGATTCCTAAAACCATTACTGCTATTCCCAAACAACCGTAATTTTAATATCTGTTACATACACCATAACTGTACCTGTAACACACCATACATGTGACACACTCTAACCGTAACACACACAACACAACATTCACACCAGATACATAACAAACACAGCATATTATATAACACACAGCATATTATATAACACACACCATAACTGTATCACACTGTAACCGTAACACAATAACTGTAACGCACACACCATAATTTTTTTTATGAGCAAAAATAAATTAGAGGAGAAAAAAAGACCATGTTAATCTGCACCACGAAGATGCCGGAAAACCAGCTTTTTAAAGTGAGACAGATTGTTAGAGCATGGAAACACAGAAGAAGGCAGAGCATTCCACAGTTTGGCTGTGTGAGGAAGGAAGGAGGTACTATAACGGGTTATTCTCGTGTGACCGACATCCACGGAGAAACGGTGTACCGCCTTGCCGACGGTACACAGGATGCCAAATCCACCGAACATTGCCCGTTAAAGTACCTGTAAAAGAGAGAGAGAGTGAAGCAACATTGTGGCGAAGAGAAAGGGAAGAGAGACTGTCGACTAAAGGAGGAGAGTTAATAAGACGAAATGCCTTTGATTCCACCCTATCTAATAGTTGGACAGAAGAAGAGCCACCCCAGATATGAGAGCAGTACTCCAAGTTAAGACGAATGAATCCCTTATATACTTGAAGCAACTGCTCAGGAGTGAAGTAGCTCCGGCATCTGTACAGCATTCCCAGCTTTCGGGAGGCAGCTTTAGCAGTGTTGTGGATGTGTGGCTTCCATGACATATTAGAGGTAAAGGTGAGGCGTAGCATATCTATTTTAGAATTTGGCAAAATCATAGCGTCCTGAAATGTGATTGGTGGGACATCATCTAATTTGGAAAGTGTAAATTGTAAATACTGAGTTTTATTACAACTGTATTGAATTTGACTAAGTTTCTACCTCCCCATTCAGAGATGCTGCACAGATCCGCATTAATAGATGAAATGATATCAGCTCAAGAAACAGATCTAGTTTGAGAGTTAGGGGGAAGAGAAAAATGAGAAGAGTGAAGAGTAGAATCATCAGCGTAAGAATGGATAGAATTAGTCGTAGTGTGAAGTAAATCATTGATAAAAAGAAGGAAGAGAGTAGGTGAAAGAACAGAACCCTGAGGAACACCACTATAACTGTAACACATACACACACACACTGAGGACAGACTACACAGCAGTCATCACAGCTACACGCCTGGAGGGAGGAAACACGCAGACACCTTTTACCAGAAGAGAATTAATATTTGGTGAAATATATGGAGTCTTTACTGCCGAGGACGTGACCACACTCCATGACAACGACAGTCAGCGGGAGGTGTTGGCCTGAGGATTTTCTAAGCTTCAACGGCCGGATTATCTGAGGTTCCAAAGCCAGATTATCTGAGGTTCCAAAGCCAGATTTTCTAGAATTTCCGAGGCCAGATGTTGAAAGTTCCAAGGGCGGATTATCTAAGGTTCTAAGGCCGAATTATCGAAGGTTCTAAGGCCGGATTATCTAGGGTTCTAAGGCCGGATTATCTGAGGTTCCAAAGCCTGATTTTCTAAGATATCCAGAGGACGAATTTTCTAAAATTTCGAGGCCGGATTATCTAAGATTTCAAGGGCGTAATTTCCAAGATTTCAAGGCCGGATTATCTAAGGGTTTATGGCCGAATTTTCCAAGATTTTAAGGGCGTAATTTCCAAGATTTCAAGGCCGGATTTTCTAATATTTCCAAAGCCGGATTTATTCAGATCTCCGAGGCCAGGACCACATTCACTATATACCAGTTAGGTGACAACATTTGACTAGCGACACTGGGAAGACTTAGATAATACTCACGGCAGCATTAAATTCAAGTTTGGGGTCGGCAGTAACTTGTCCCTAAGAGGGTGACCAGTATTGATTTTTTATTTTGCCGCTTACAGCGGCTACTTTATTGTGCACCCCACACTCATCCTGTGAGCGGTAGCGCAAAAGGATTACAGAGTAGAGTTTACAAAGGGTCATAATAATTAACCCCCGTTGTCAGGATATTATGGCACTGAATGTTACACAGTATTTCATTTACATTATTTGTTTAGTTCTATACGTAAAGGGTAACTTATTATGCGTGAGTACAGGCGTGTGAGGCAGTATGTCTGGCCTCACACTTTGTTATTCACATTTACGTGAGAAGAATTCAAGCACATTGTGTATTTGGTTCTGCACATGAGAATTGATATAATTACTAAGTGCAAAAAAGTGGATACAATCTTAATATGTCGGCTATCTTGCCATTAGAGATGAAGTGTTGTGCCATTTCACACACAGTGTGCTTGGACCTGTCCCTAAAAGGTTCTATCTTCACACAGTCGAGGACGTAGTGTTCAAGTGTGTGGCCATATGTCTGGCCACACACTTTACATTTAGTTTTGTTTACATCTGCTTGAGGAACATACTGCCAGAGGTACTTATATCCTAACCTTAATCTAGCGGTTACAACATCTTGTAATCTAGTGATCTTGTTACTTGCTCCATATACATGTTTCACTTGATACATCTCATCATGGTAAACTATGGATCGACTAGTGCCTGTTTGCACTTGTCTACTTGCGTCAAACTCATCAATAAGTTCTTTCCTAACTACAGTTTTAAGGGTTCTTTTTGACAGACCCAAATTGTATTCAACGGTGTCTTTGTTAGACGCGTGTTTGGCGACCAGTAGCCCGAGGTGGAGGGGGTGAGGGGGCAGGGGGGAGGGGGGTAGGAGTATTATGTAAGGGGAGGTGAGAGGGGGAGGGGGGTAGGAGTATTATGTAAGGGGATGTGAGAGGGGGAGTCTGTAGGGGGGGGGTATGTAAGTGGGAAGGGGGGGGGTGAGGGAGAGAAGGTTGTGACACAGTCTGCTTATATAAAACCCAGCCACCCACTACCGCCCACCACGCACCACCTCACATGCCTCCGCCACGCACCACCCCACCCTCTCCATACCCCCACCACCACTCCACTCCACCCCACCCTACTCCAACCTCCTCAGTGCTGTGGCTTCTCATGCGTGCTCGGTATACGATCTTCACTACGGTGTTTGTATACAAGTAGAGATTTGACGTGTGTGTGTGTGTGTGAAAGAGAGAAACTAAATTACAATATTATTCTAACATAATGATTTCCTCTTAAATTTTCCTTAATACATACATACATACATACATACATACATACACTACAACAACCTTATTTAATTCCATCCAAACAAGAAACTAATTCCTCCCTACCGAGTAATAAAATTTCCCTCTGGCGATATTTTTCTATTTTTTTATATATATTCCTCAAGAAATAATTTCTTCACGAAGTCTGAGGGGAAGTTTCTGGGAGGAGTCGTCAGATCTGGTAATTTCTCCCCCGCCCTGCCATTCATTATTTCCCTGCCACAACAATTTTTCGCCCCACTCTTAAAGAACTTTGCCAGACTGTAACTTTTTTGGTGGGGGGGGGAGGGAGATTTTTGTTTTAATTTTGTTTTAGTTTTACTTGTGTGTGTGTGTGTGTGTGTGTGTGTGTGTGTGTGTGTGTGTGTATCTATGTGTATGTACGTCGTGTGTTTTTTACTTGACAACACACACACACACACACACACCCAATAACTTACTAAAATAAAACCAAAATACAAATTACAAAGGAATTTTACACACTTACTGGGAGAAAACTTTTACAAAATATCAAAGTTTATCAGCGAGCGTGAGAGGAAAGTGAGAGTGTGTGTGTGTGTGTGTGTGTGTGTGTGTGTGTGTGTGTGTGTGTGTGTGTAATTACTTTCTACCCATACTTTCTACATAAACAAAAACCATTCAATGATATAACAAAAACCAGACAGTATAAAACACAAAAGTTAAACCAAACTCCTCAACTCATCTTTTCTCTCTAAACTTAAAACTTGATCATATTAAACCTCAGGAATTTGTTACGCACATTTAATTTTGGCCCAAGTTAACTTAAGACCCTCGCTTGAGTGTTATAGCCTGTATAGTACAAGTTTGGTCAAGTGTTTGGGTGTTTTTTTCGTGTTTTATGTTTGGGTTTATGTTTTTTTTTATGTAGTTTTAAGTCATGTTCTGTCTGTGAGTTTTCCCTTACACATTCATAAACCGAGGTTATTTACGATGGTTTAGCTGTTTCTGAACGATTGGTTTAACCTTTTGAGAACGATGGATTAACCTTCTGAGATCGATGGTTTAACATTTTAAGAACGATGGCTTAACCCTTTTAAGAACAATGGTTTAACCTTTTAAGAATGATGGTTTCACCTTTTGAGAACGATGGTTTAACCTTTTAAAACCGAGGGACAATGGTTTAATAAATACCATGGCCTTTCACCTTTAGGTCCTATTGGTTTATTTACGTTAAAACGAAAACTAAACCCGAGGGCAAAGTTTTAACCCCAGAGGATGATGAAAGGTTTAATCATCATTCTCAAAGGGTTAAATTATCACACTCAAGGGGTTAACTCATCATACTCAAGGGGTTAAATCATCATACTCAAAGGGTTAAATCATCATACTCAAGGGGTTAAATCATCATACTCAAGAGGTTAAATCATCATACTCAAAGGGTTAAATCATCATACTCAAAGGGTTCAATCATCATCCAGACAGCTTAGTGACTGCTGGTCGTTTTATGTAGGAAACTGGTTCTAACAATATGCTTCAGTTGTTTGGTGAGAGAGAGAGAGAGAGAGAGAGAGAGAGAGAGAGAGAGAGAGAGAGAGAGAGAGAGAGAGAGCACTTACCTCCCTCCACTCCTAACAAACTCCCTCCCTCCCTCACTCCCTCCCTCCCTCCCTCCCTCCCTCCCTCCACCAAGCAACACCCAGGAGGAACTCGAGGCAAATTTATGTCAATTTATATCACCTGTTGTGGCCTCTTGAGACCTGCCAGGGCTCACCTTACCTGCCGCTGGTGCCTGGCGTCCCACACACACACAGTAATGCTTATATTATACCCTCGTTATGTCTGTCTGTGTCCTTTGTTTATCTCTCGGATCTCCCACAGTATCTCTCTCTCTCTCTCTCTCTCTCTCTCTCTCTCTCTCTCTCTCTCCCTGAACGAGTGAGAGGTCGACTTTACGACAAAAGACCGAAGCTGCTGATGAAGTCTCTCTCTCTCTCTCTCTCTCTCTCTCTCTCTCAGTCTTTACGAGTGAAAACAACTGCGTCAGACAATCCCAGTCAGATAATTAAGGCTCCCCTCCCTCACCACCTCCCTCACTACCCCCTCACCTCTCCCCCCTCCCCTTCCCTCTCCCTTACCACCCCACCCTCCCTTAACCCCTCTCTCTTCTCCCTCACCTTCCTTCCTCATCATTCCCCCCCTTACCACCCTACTCTTCCTCCCTCTCTCCCTGCCTAACCTCCCCCCGTCACCTCCCCCCTCCCCCTCATTACCCCCCTGCCCCTCACCCCCCCTCACCTCTCACCCCCTCACCCTCACCCTCCCTCACCTCTCACCCCCTGCCCCTCACCCTCCCTCACCTCCTCCCCCCCCTGCCCCTCACCCTCCCTCACCTCTCACCCCCTCCCCCCCTGCCCCTCACCCTCCCTCACCTCTCACCCCCTGCCCCTCACCCTCCCTCACCTCTCACCCCCTGCCCCTCACCCTCCCTCACCTCTCACCCCCTCCCCCCCCTGCCCCTCACCCTCCCTCACCTCTCACCCCCTCCCCCCCTGCCCCTCACCCTCCCTCCCCTCTCACCCCCTCCCCCCCTGCCCCTCACCCTCCCTCACCTCTCACCCCCTGCCCCTCACCCTCCCTCACCTCTCACCCCCTCCCCCCCCTGCCCCTCACCCTCCCTCACCTCTCACCCCCTCACCCCCTGCCCCTCACCCTCCCTCACCTCTCACCCCCTCCCTCCCTGACTGACGCTAACCACTAGTGTAAAAGTCTCCGTCTTGACCTCTCAAAAAAATTATAGATTGCACTCGAGCCGGATGATAGCCCAGGCGAGGCGTAATTAAGAATCTCCCTTTGGTCTTTTAATGGGTATAATTAAGACTTTTAGGGACTTTTTAGGGGGTATAATTAGGGTATATACTTTGGTCTTTTAATGGGTATAATTAAGACTTTTAGGGACTTTTTAGGGGGTATAATTATGATAATCAGTTTGGACTTTTGTGGTTATAATTACGATATTTTCTTTCGATATTTTAACACAATCATTAATTAAAAAAAAAACTTAAAAATTATATTAAACGAAAAACTTAAGCCTAAAAATTATATTAACCAATAATTATCATAGTAACAAAAACAAATGCATCAATAAAGGAACCTAACCTAACCTAACCTAACCTAACCATGTATACCTTGTTTGTATACCTGTACCGTCTATATATGTGACCTGGTGATAACGATTATACCTCTCTCTCTCTCTCTCTCTCTCTCTCTCTCTCGGAATAAAACATGAAAAAGATAAATTATGAATAAGGATTAAAGGAGGTAAGTAAAAATATGAATAAACGAGAAATAGAGAGAAATGGGAAGAACAGTGAAAAGAACGAGAGGGGAAGAAGGGGAAGAATGAATGAATGAAAGAAAGAGGGGATGGAAAGAATTAGGAAGGAGGGAGACAAGGAAAGAGAAAAAACGGGAAAAGAGTGGAGAGGAGAGGAAGAGGGGAGGAGAGGAAGAGGGGGAGGAGAGGAAGAGGGGAAGGAGAGGAAGAGGGGGAGGAGAGGAAGAGGGGAAGGAGAGGAAGAGGGGGAGGAGAGGAAGAGGGGGAGGAGAGGAAGAGGGGAAGGAGAGGAAGAGGGGTAGGAGAGGAAGAGGGGGAGGAGAGGAAGAGGGGGAGGAGAGGAAGAGGGGGAGGAGAGGAAGAGGGGTAGGAGAGGAAGAGGGGAAGGAGAGGAAGAGGGGAGGAGAGGAAGAGGGGTAGGAGAGGAAGAGGGGAAGGAGAGGAAGAGGGGGAGGAGAGGAAGAGGGGAAGGAGAGGACGAGGGGGAGGAGAGGAAGAGGGGGAGGAGAGGAAGAGGGGTAGGAGAGGAAGAGGGGGAGGAGAGGAAGAGGGGGAGGAGAGGAAGAGGGGTAGGAGAGGAAGAGGGGAAGGAGAGGAAGAGGGGTAGGAGAGGAAGAGGGGGAGGAGAGGAAGAGGGGGAGGAGAGGAAGAGGGGGAGGAGAGGAAGAGGGGTAGGAGAGGAAGAGGGGTAGGAGAGGAAGAGGGGGAGGAGAGGAAGAGGGGTAGGAGAGGAAGAGGGGAAGGAGAGGAAGAGGGGGAGGAGAGGAAGAGGGGAAGGAGAGGAAGAGGGGGAGGAGAGGAAGAGGGGGAGGAGAGGAAGAGGGGAAGGAGAGGAAGAGGGGGAGGAGAGGAAGAGGGGGAGGAGAGGAAGAGGGGAGGAGAGGAAGAGGGGAAGGAGAGGAAGAGGGGTAGGAGAGGAAGAGGGGGAGGAGAGGAAGAGGGGTAGGAGAGGAAGAGGGGGAGGAGAGGAAGAGGGGTAGGAGAGGAAGAGGGGTAGGAGAGGAAGAGGGGGGAGGAGAGGAAGAGGGGTAGGAGAGGAAGAGGGGAAGGAGAGGAAGAGGGGAAGGAGAGGAAGAGGGGAAGGAGAGGAAGAGGGGGAGGAGAGGAAGAGGGGAAGGAGAGGAAGAGGGGGAGGAGAGGAAGAGGGGTAGGAGAGGAAGAGGGGAAGGAGAGGAAGAGGGGAAGGAGAGGAAGAGGGGTAGGAGAGGAAGAGGGGAAGGAGAGGAAGAGGGGTAGGAGAGGAAGAGGGGAAGGAGAGGAAGAGGGGAAGGAGAGGAAGAGGGGAAGGAGAGGAAGAGGGGAGGAGAGGAAGAGGGGGAGGAGAGGAAGAGGGGAAGGAGAGGAAGAGGGGGAGGAGAGGAAGAGGGGCAGGAGAGGAAGAGGGGGAGGAGAGGAAGAGGGGCAGGAGAGGAAGAGGGGGAGGAGAGGAAGAGGGGGAGGAGAGGAAGAGGGGGAAGAGGGGCAGGAGAGGGGACAGGGAATAGTGGATGAAAAAAATAAGTTAGGGAGAACAGAAAGAAATGATGGAGAAAAAATTGAAGAGTAAAGAGAGCAAGAGGGGAAGGGAAAGGGGGGAGGAAGAGGGGAAGGGAAGGGAAAGGGGGAGGAAGAGGGGAAGGGAAGGGAAGGGAAGGGAAAGGGGGGAGGATGGGGGGAGGGGAGGGGAGAGGATGGGGGGGAGGGGGGATGCCACACATTTATATATTCTCGTTATATCCTGAGATCCGGCCTGTGATTGGCTGGCTGTGTTCCATCCGGTATGTGATTGGATGGTTATTAAATAGTCTGTCTCTTATTGGCTGGAAGTATCTCCATCCCGCCTGTGATTGGCTGAAAGTATCTCTACCCCACCTGCGATTAGCTAGAAGTATCGCCATCCTGCCTGTGATTGGCTGAAAGTATCTCTACCCCACCTGTGATTGGTTGAAAGTATCTCTACCCCACCTGTGATTGGCTGAAAGTATCTCTACCCCACCTGTGATTGGCTGAAAGTATCTCTACCCCACCTGTGATTGGCTGAAAGTATCTCTACCCCACCTGTGATTGGCTGAAAGTATCTCTACCCCACCTGTGATTGGCTGAAAGTATCTCTACTCCACCTGTGATTGGCTGGTAGTGTTGCCAGGTGAGGTACTCGTTAATACGGTTAAATGGAGCGCCGGGGACTGAATCTGAGTCCCCCCAACAGGTATTAGCGGCTAAGACGGTGGATTAGGACGTGATAAGTAAATAGACCACTTACCACCATGAGTACCATCCAGTAGTTTATACCCGTGTGTGTGTGTATGTGTGTGTGTGTGTGTGTGTGTGTGTGTGTGTGTGTGTAAAATACCTACCACACACACACACACACTAACTCTCTCCATCGTCTGGTTTACAGGAGTTGAAAAGCTTACATAACGGAAATCAATAACTTGACTCTCATGAATATTTAATCTGTTCCTCAATATGCAAATGAGATGACAGAGGAAACGAAGGCTGGGGGGCACGACCTCCTCAAGCACCGTCACTCACTGTAACATTTTCTTCAGCGTCTGGGTTCTGATGTATTCACCTAACCTAACCTAGCCTAACGTAAACCTAACCTAACCTAACCTAACCTAACCAAACCTAACCTAACGTAAACCTAACCTAACAAACCTAACCTAACCAACCCAAACCTAACCTAACGTAAACCTAACCTAACCTAACCTAACCCAAACCTAACCTAACCTGCTTCCTCTGTTCCTGTCTGCTTGTGCTGGACCAACACAAGAAGACCCACACTGGTAACAGCCAACAACACACCCACCTCACCGCCTTTGATGTATTACTGACGACCTATGACCTGTGTATGATGAATGGGGTGTATTACTGACGACCTGTGACCAGTGTATAATGTATGGGGTGTGTATTTGTTCAGGAAATGCATGATCTATACAAGAAGTAGACACATATCCTTACAGTCACTTCATAACGAGAGAAACAAAAATGACCGCCTCACAATGTTATTTATATGATCAACTGGGCGACGTCTTCACCCGTCACCGCTTCCACATTTAACCCAATTTTCAGTCCAATCTAACCATGGCGACGAGAAATTATGTCTTTATTTACTCCCGTCTCTGGGTACATGTCTCTCTCTATCTCTCATCACCTCCTCTTCGTCTTGATAAGGTTCTCTCTCAGTTATTCTCAAGTTCTCCATCTTCATCTGGTGTCACCTCCGTCGCTCCTGGTGGCAGTGTGTACAATTTTCTCCCGACCAGGAAAATGATAAGTGCTGTCAGAACTATTCTTCATAAATTCTCCAGGGATATTACTCACCCTGTTGGCACTGGGGGCAAAACAGTGTCCAATTTTTCCTCTCAAGCACCAGAAAGAGGAAGAGGAAGAAGAGGAGGAAGAAGAAGAGGGGGAGGAAGAAGAAGAGGGGAAGAGACGGTCCCAAGACACGAGGCTCAATAAACACCGATAATTGACCGATGTTTTCTGTCCGCGGAGAAAGACAAAATGTTTGACAGCGACGCAACATTACACGTGTGCCTGTCTCTCTGGGCGGTGTGTGTGTGTTGGCCCCTCTGCCCTTGTGTGTCCTTCAGGGTGACATTCCCCTTTCCTTCCTTCCTTCCTTCCTTCCTTCCTTCCTTCCTTCCTCCCTTTCTTTCCATTCTCTTCCCCAAAACCTATATCTTTCGGTACAACACCTCCCCCATCTCCTTTCCTCTCCCCTACCCAGTATGATATTCCCCCACCTCCCGCATCTCTGACCTTCACACTATGGCACTTCCCCTCTCCCTTTCTCCCCATCCCCCCTGCCCTCCCCACCCCCCACCCTCCTCATCCGTACTCCACAGCTCTCATTACTGCTGACAAAAGACGTCACTCCATCCCAAACAATATTGACTCATTTTTATACAATTAAACCCATGCCCAGAATTCCCTCCCATTACCGGACAAAATTCCCTCTCATTACCGGACAAAATTCCCTCCCATTACCGGATAAAATTCCCTCCCATTACCGGACAAAATCCACTCCCATTACCAGACAAGGGTTTTCAATTTTTTTAATACACACTCTCCTAATTAGTAGACAAGATAATGATGAAGAATATAATACAAATTTACACTTCCCACATTAAGCTTATTATGTTGTAAATATTTCTTCACAGGTTCCAGGATTAAAGAACGGACAGTGTAAGAGTGTCTGTCTGTCTGTCTGTCTCTTGTGTTTACTGTTTCCCTGTCACATTATGTTTGGTGCCATGTATTTGTAACTAGTGGTACCATCACTACTACTACTACTACTACTACTACTACTACTACTACTACTACTAATACTACTTCTACTACTGTGGGAAAGCTGTCTATTGACTCTCCAGGAACTCCCTCACTGAATCTCCCCGGACGAAAAAAACAAGACGAAAAAGATAGATGGACGAAAAAGACAATGAGACGAAAAGGAAGGGCAATCGGACGAGAAGGCCATGGACGAAAAGGACAATTGGACGTAATGGACACGGACGAAAAGGGCAATCGGACACTAGGACGAAACGGACAGCCGGACGAAGAGGACAATCAGACACTCGGACGAAAAGGACACGGACGAAAAGGACAATCGGACACTCGGACGAAAAGGACAGCCGGACGAAGAGGACAATCAGACACTCGGACGAAAAGGACACGGACGAAAAGGACAATCTGACACCCGGACGAAAAAGGACAACCGGGCGAACAGGACAGCCAGACGAACCAAACGACACACGACCCTATCTACGCCTGGCGATGATCTGACAGAGTACGCGTCATCAACCACAACATGAGAGCAGGTGAAATATTTGTATTAATTAGTCCAGAAATAAAACCCCTTTGTGCTGAGACACTTAGGTGAATATTCATATTAAACTGATACAAAAGTGAAACAGAGGGGAAAGAACTAGCTGATGCCCGAACGAGAGAGGAAAAAATGTGTCAGCAAGGGGGAAATATATATATATATATATATGTTACTGGGGGAAAGGGAAAAGAAAAATGTTGCCGGGACAAGGGGAAAATGTTGCCGGGAAAGGGGAAAATGTTGCCGGTACAAGGGGAAATGTTGCCGGGACAAGGGGAAATGTTGCCGGGACAAGGGGAAAATGTTGCCGGTACAAGGGGAAAATGTTGCCGGGACAAGGAGACAATGTTGCCGGGACAAGGGGAAATGTTGCCGGTACAAGGGGAACTCTGAAATAACCCAACTAATTAGGACCCGACCCCCAAGACAAAGGAGTAGAAACTGAAGTGGCTCCCTAATTTAACACAGGAAGGAACAAAGGGGGTATATAACAAGCTACCAGGAACCTCTAATAGCCACTGTATGAAAACAAAGATCGAAAGACCTCTCGACCAATCAAAACCCTCCCTTGGAAATAACCCGAAAAATCATTGGAATGTAACACTAAGTTAATCAGTTCTAGAGGAGAGCAGTAGTTTTTACTTCACCAAATTGTAAGTCAATGAATCAATTAGTTGAGATAATATTGAATGGACACACTCACTAGATGGACGCACAGTGGCAGAAGATCACCAGAACGTTACTATATGCTAATCACTTCTTGATGACCTTATTTAGTACCACCTCACAAAATTGTAAGATAACCAATTAAATATCCAAGACGATAACGAACGGACAGACATTAACCGGACGGACGCACGGACAGACAAACACTACCTCAATACCCCCACCCCATTTAAACCTAGCGACCGTAGAGTTAAAAATGAATATTAAACCCCGCCGTCACCATCTCGGGTCAACAGCAGCTGTAGGGGGGAGCGACTTTGAGACCGTCTATAATATCTTTTATTAATTAGACACAGCCAGAGACTCAGGTGTTGACGGAGGTGAGAGTTTTCTTAGGCTAATGAAGACTCTCACCTGACACACCTTAAGCCATGACACCTTATTATACACTGTCTGTCCTTTTTATGTTTATTCTTATTTTTTATTCACCAGGTCGTTTGTTTTTCTTCATTAACTAGAAATTATTTTGTGGGGAATAAATTATACTCTTAGAAGCAAACAACAACAATAACAACAATAACAACAACCACCTAAATATAACTTGTACTAACCTAATATAACTCAAGGTAACTTTCCCTAACCAAACTGAAGCCAATTTAACCTTCACTACGGCTACACCACCCGACCGATTGAGAGCACCGTCGGGTGTGGTTATTCAGAAATGCCTACGGACCCGAAGGCAGTCTCGGTGGATCGGATTTCCTATCGGGATCGTTGGAACAATTTATCGGGAGGGAGTACCCGCCCTATGGCAGTCCCGATGGATATAAAAACATTTTCACACTCTAACTTTTGATAATATTGAGACAGATTAGGTTAGGTTAGGTTAGGTTAGGTTAGGTTAGGTTTTGTTTACGTGAATATAGTCAGTGCCGGCCTGTGCAGATAGTTCTCACGTTCCACAATTACACATCTAACCTAACCTAACCTAACTTAAACTAACCTATTACCAAAGACATAACAATCACCTGCAATTTTATGACCTTTGACCCCTGTTAGCTGGTTAACTATAAAAAAGTAAAATTAAAATATTTCAATCATCATTTGAAGTTTGTAAAGAGGAGGAATATATTGGTTATTTTATATATATGTATCAAATAATCCAAATATCCATGAAAAGCGGTTCAAAATACACGCGTTTGGGGGTGTTTGACCTCTGATTAAAGAAAATAAAATTAAAAACCAACGCAAAAAAAAAGTTGAGCGTCAGGGAGTATTGGGCCAAATTAAGAGCCTGTCAAGTCGGTAAATTAATTGGCTCAGAATAGGAGTGGCGATACATTGTTACCTGTTTTAAAGGATAGAGAAAGAAGGGAGAGGTGAGGTAAGAGAGGGAGAGAAAGAAAGGGAGAGGTGAGGTAAAGAGAGGGAGAGAAAGAAAGGGAAAGGGAGGGAGGAAGGGAAAGGTGGGAGGAGGGAGGGAAAGGAAAGAGGGAAGAAGGGGATAGGGAAAGAAGAGAAAAAAGAATGTAGGAAGGAAGGAAAAGAAGGGAAGAGACGGGAAAGGAGGAAAAATAAAGAAAGGGTGGAGGGGAAGAAAGAAAGAACAGCAACACTAGGCCACCAAGTCACCTTCTTCTTTCACAAGTTACATAAAAAGACAAACAAAGGCCAAACAAAGGCCAAACAAAACATAAAGGCCAAACAAAACATAAAGGCCAAACAAAACACAAAAAATCACCCCATACACAACACGAGACCTTGCACTGAAACCCTTGCAACATTGAAGCTTATGCAAGGATGTTGGAGTAATGTTGCAGCGACACATAAGTGAGGTGAATGCTTCTGTTAATACGTGTTAGCTTTAAATATTGACTCATATAACTAAGATAGATGTAAGTGTGTGTCTGTGTGTCTGTGTCTGTGTGTGTGTGTGTGTGTGTAACGTGTAACGACAGTAATACGAGGTCCACACACACACACACACACACACACACACGTCATCACAACTCAGCTCTACAAACCTAATCACATAGCCTCCCCCCCCCCTTCACAACCCTGATTTACAACAAGGGCGTAAGAAACATAAAGAAATACACAGACGATAATAAATACCTGCGGAAGAGAAGAGACATCGAGGTGAGAGTTATAGTGTCATATGTGTCAAGAGAATCCAGGTAAGGGGATATTGAGTCTTATGGTACACTAGAGATAAGGTCGAGAATGCCTGGTCACCCTCCTCCTGTACACATTTTTTTGTGTCGTATTTATGTCAAATGTTTTATCTCGTGTTTTATTTTAGCTTCGGTGTTTTATTTGTGGTTTACATTTTGTCCTTCGGTGTGTTTGTTTGTTGATTGTGTCTTTACGTGTACAATTAAAAAAAAAATTCTATGGAGAAATACAACTAATATTTTTATTTTTTACGCACAGATTCACCGAATATTTTGATTTTTTACGCACAGATACACTTGCATGACCTAAAATTCATGTGTTTTTCAAACTATTATTCAACCATCAAATGCAAATCACCATCATTCAGCCGTTCAATGTATCAATCATCCCAACACCGCAGAGTGAATGTATAGACCAAGTGAACAACGAAACAGACACTATAAGGGCATTGAAATGGTTGTCTGACACTAAATTAGGATCACATAACCTAAGCTAACCTAACCTAAGCTAAACTAAGCTAACCTAAGCTAACCTAACCTAACCTAACCTAAGCTAAGATAAGCTAACCTAACCTAACCTAAGCTAACGTAACCTAAGCTAACCTAAACTAAGCTAAGCTAGCCTAACCTAAGCTAACCTAACCTAAGCTAACCTAAGCTAACCTAACCTAACCCATCCTAACCTAGCCCACTCTATCCTGATCTAACCTACCCCCCATAAAGAAGCGGTTAGGTTAGGTTAGGTTACGTTAGGCTAGGTTAGGTTATGTTAGGCTAGGTTATGTTAGGTTATGTTAGGTTAGGCTAGGCTAGGTTAGGTTAGGTTAGGTTAGGTTATGCTAGGTTAGGTTAGGTCAACGATTCTTCAACACTTGACCCAAATCCGGAAACACAAATGTCAAATATTCAGAATAATGAAAAATACGAAAGATGAAAACGAAGAAAATGATAAACGTCGAAGAAGAGTAACAAAGGAAATACACAAAATAAGAGAGAGAGGGAGAAAAGAAGTGAGAAAAGAAGAGAGAGAGAAAAGAGAAAAGTGAGGGAGGTGAGAAACAGAAAGAACAGTACAGTAGAGTGAAGATTTAGAGAGAGGAAAAGAAGAGGAGGGGAAGGGAGATGAAGAGGAGGGGAGGAAAGGTACGAAAAGGGGAAAGTCGAGGGAAGGGAAAATCAGAAGAGGGGAATGGAGGGAAGGGGAGAGGAGTGGGAAGGCGAGGGAAAGGAGGGGGATAGGAAGGGGGAGAGGAGGGGAAGGGAGAGGAGGGGAAGGGAGGGGAAGGGAGGGGAGGGGACTCTGTTAAATAAGTTGGCCACATATTAAATTATGTGACAGCGGGAGGAAGGGAGGAGGGAGGGAGGGTGGGAAAGAGGGAGGGAGGGAGAGAAAGAGGAAGGAAGCGGATGGAGGAAATTTTTCGCTGTTGACATAGCACTTTTTACGTGTGACTTGGGCGTCTCAGGCACTTCATCTTGTGAGGGAGGGAGGGAGGGAGTGGTGGGAGCAGGAGAGGGAGTGTATTCAGGAGGAGGAGAAGGAGGAAGAAGAAGAAGGGGAGGAGGAGGAGGAAGCAGAAGCAGTGTCATGAGATTAGGATGTTTTGGTGAGGCTCGACCGCTAGCAACACCCGCTAGATGACGAAAAACGAGTCTACGTGTTTACCTCTGACGTTGACGCCCCGTGCGGTAAGGCAGTCACTCACTAGTACTATATATTTTGACTAGCCAATGATGCTATTATACTTAGAAATAATAATAATAGTCCGGTAAAGCTATTATTTACCTGTAGTAACTATTCCACAGGTGTTACAATTAATTACTCGTAAATTTACTAAAATGAGGACACTAGATTAACAATGTAGGCTGAACAGATATTAATTAATTTATTGTACGTTCATGTCGTCAAACTGATGATTAAATAGAAATATTAATCCTTAGTTTTCAATGTTTTGTAGTGAAGATAATGTGAGTTGGAGAATGGTGTTAAGAGTCCCTGAAGTACTCACACACACACACACACACACGACTACATCCTAGACCACCGTAGGGTCAAGACCTATTGAGGCTCTGCTCCCACTACGCAGCTGCCCCCCTTGGCCAACGTCGGCCCATTCCCCAAGTCCCTCTCCCCGACCCATCCTCACCACCGGGATATCTCCATAATCAAAAGTGACAATTTCGTTTCGGAAAGAAGTGGGATCAGTGTTGAACAGTGATGAACAGTGTTTAAGCCAGTGAATTCAGCACTAGACAGTACCAGTGAGAGCCGTGACCCACCAGTGAGATAAGCACCCCTGGGAACTGACCGCCATCTTCTGACCAGGAGGTGCTAATCAGTCCGCCCTGGGAACAACAGAGGGCTGGCTTCACACCTGACTACGAGATAACACAACACCACGTTGCAGTGAGTGAGGTACTGTGACACCACCCCACACCACCCAGTGTCCCCATGACCACGTGAGGTCCTTCATATCAACACCCGAGGACGAGTTACTGAACCACGTGGCCTACGTGACCTCACACAGTATGGCAAGCGACCAACCTACCCCATGTCTTTGTATGTTAAAAGTCATTTTTGTCCAATGTATATTTTCAGCCGTCGGGCTGCAGAAATTTTTCAATAAACCGTTAATTATTATTATTATTATTATTATTATTATTATTATTATTATTATTATTATTATTATTATTTTTATTATCACACACACACACACACACACACACAAAGCTCCTCGGCGTCACCATAGACAACAAAATAAATTGGAAACCACACGTCAGTGAAGTTGTCAAATCCTCCAGTTTCCGTCTCCACCTCCTCCGCCGACTCAAGTCCCTCGGAGTTCCTGCCCCCGAGCTCTTCCGTGTTTACTCAACATTCATACTGCCAAAGCTCACTTATGCCTCCCCTACCTGGTCTTCCTCCCTAAATACCACACAACGTAAACACCTAGAAAAAGTGCAAAAGAGGGCATGCAAGATCATTCTCTCCCCTTCCTACTCCACATATCAAGAAGCGGTCAACACACTGACCCTTTCGACTCTCTCTGACCATCACCACGACCTCATCTGCAAATTTGGTGAGAAGCTTCTGCACCATCCTCGACACCGGCTCCTACTACCACCCGAGATCCCTCGTCCGAGAATAGCTGTTCGACACCACAACCGCATGCAGCCCATACGAACACGAACTGATTGCTATAAGAACAGCCCAGTCCCAACCATTGTAAAAACTATCAATAACTTGTAATCAACCAGTGTATTCACTCCCAGTCAATCTTACTTTTTGCACTGTCACCATGTTGAAATGTCCTGTAGTATGACCTTCTCCCCACTTAGTTATTATATATCATATTTGTATCACTTACGTTACTTGTATATTATTTGTAAATCAAGAGACCCATTCCCCAATTATGTAACTGTATATTTTCAGCGTTCCGCCTGCCATGCTCTTTTAATAAACCGTTAATTATTACACACAAACCTAAAGCATCATTTATTTTGTTGTCATACACACGGACAGGTGAAAGCAATAATAAAATCATAACTCATAATGACAAGACCAAGTTTAGTATTCACGTCCACCAGGAAATTAACACAACAAACTTTATA
>CAUDMG010000827.1:728214-793916 GCA_958450375.1 Homarus gammarus
AATAGACCAAAAATACAACTGGTGAAAAATATAGATAAATGCACTACTTAAACCGACCGTGTTTTATCCTTGGTTGTTTTATGTTGGTCTTTTTTGTGTTTTATTTACTCAACGAAGCGAGAAATAAGGCCTGTGTTTATCTTATTCATTGGGGTTACTGTGTGTGTGTGTGTGTGTGTGTGTGTGAGTTAGTGTTTGGGTGAACGTTTAACACAGTACAAGTAATACTCATACACCTGTATATTGAACCTTACAATGCTACTATACACATATATACACTCTATACAAACGAGTGTAGAAAGTATATACAAGCCTATTCAAATGCTCACAGTCAAAAAGAAAACAAAATCTCAAATATTCACCAAATTCTACGTATTTTTACTTCAAAGCAAAATTTCTTCAACATTTTCTTCCCCTTCAGAAATATTTATAAAGCTACAAATGATTAGGTAAAAATAAAATATAAAAATTAATACTTAAAAATGTAAAATAAATCACTAGATTAATATATTTCTCCTTAAAAAAAATTTACTCCATCCCAAAAATTCATGAACTACAATAAAAAAAAATAAATTCCCAGGTAATCAAGCGAGTATTAATTCCTAAAATCCGTCTACACTGCAGCATTACCCCGGATCACATACACGAACGGTGGAGCTAGGATAAACACGACAGCTAGGGGAGAGAGTGTGGGGAAGAGACCTTTACAGAAGAGGTGAACATTGGTGTTTTTTATCGTGTGTTTTTCCCCAGATCAATCCCTGGAGAGCAACGTGGGTACTAACTCTAACTCTAACTCTCTCTCTCTCTCCTTTCCATTTTCTCTCCCTTTCTCCTCTTTCTTACACTTTCTCTCTCACTTACTCATCTCTCTATCTTCGCTTCCTTCTCTGTATTTGCTCACTCCTACACCAATTCTTCTTCTCCTTCTTCTTCTTCTTCTTCTATACTCTCATTCCAGTTCTTGCTTATTCTTATTTATCTCTTCCTCTTGTTCACACTTCTCTGTTCCACTTCTTTCATTCTCTCTCTCTCTCTCTTCCATCCCCTTCCACGATCCATTTTCTCTATTTCTCTCTCCCTTTACACACTCTCGTTACTGTTCCGTATTTTACCTCCTGTCTCGTGTGTGTGTGTGTGTATGAGTGCATGTATGTACGTATGTATGTATGTATGTATGTATGTATAGGTTGTCATATCTACCATTCCCCCCCCCCCAAGTAATAATCGTATCAGCAATGTCACACCTCCCTATTTTTAACCTCCAATGTCGTAATAGGGTAAGACTAGGCACCCTATTTCACAGGCCGTATCGGTAATGGGTTCCGGCGTCTCTACCCCCAATTTGTCACTTACACGAAGCTGTTGAGGCTCGAACTAGGGACAAAAGTTTGGGACCCGCTTGTTAGGTCAGTCAAGTTGCCACGATATGTTTGGGAAAGTTGGTGGTGGTGGTGGTGGTGGTGGTGGTTGGGGTGGTGGTAGGGGTGGTGGTAGTGGTGGTAGAGGTAGTGGTGGTAGAGGTAGTGGTGGTGAAGGTGGTGGTGAAGGTGGTGGTGGTGGTTGGGGTGGTGGTAGTGGTGGTAGAGGTAGTGGTGGTTGGGGTGGTGGTGGTGGTAGTGGTGGTGGTGGTAGTGGTGGTTGGGGTGGTGGTAGTAGTGGTGGTGGTGGTAGAGGTAGTGGTGGTGGTAGAGGTAGCGGTGGTGGTAGCGATGTTATTAGTGGTGGTAGTAGTGGTTGTTGTTGTGGTAGTAGTGATGATGGATGGTGTTATATGTAGTGATGATGGATGGTGTTATATGTAGTGATGATGGATGGTGTTATATGTAGTGATGATGGATGGTGCTAGTATAATATAAATAAAACATAGACAGAATATGTCCTTATAAAAAAAACAGGAAAGGTCACGTGAGTCCCTGTGTTATAAAGTCAATCCTCACCTCACCTAACCTCACCTCACCTAACCTAACCTAAACTAAACTAAACTAACCTAAACTAAACTAACCTAGCCTAACCTAACCTAATCTAGCCAACCTGTCTTTCGGCTAAGCTCGATATACTGTTTTAGTACGTCTGTTAGTACGACTGTTAGTACGACTGGTAGTACGTCTGTTAGTACGACTGTTAGTACGTCTGTTAGTACGACTGTTAGTACGACTGGTAGTACGACTCCTAGTACGACTCTTAGTACGACTCTTGTTCAACTTATATAGGGACGCTTATTTAGGCTAAATTATACAGTATATTATTATGATTATTATTATTATTATTATTATTATTAATATTATGTAACTTTAATAATAATAATAATAATAGATGATTATATGAAATTGCATTAAATATATCAACAAACCCATAACTGTCTTAAACAAACAAAACAACAACAACAACAACAACAACAACAACAACGACAACAACAACAACAACAACAACAACAACAACAACAACGACAACAACAACAACAACAACAACAACAACAACAACAACAACATCATCATCAACAACAATAACAACAAACCAATTAATCATGCAAAACAAAGAAACAAACAAAACAAAAAACACACCCATTCCAACTATCGCTAAAACACGGTGATTTACAATGGAAAAACACGAATAAATCACAGAAGCCGGAGAAATATCGCCCGCCGCCGCCACTCCTGTTTGAGAATACGATAGTGAGTTGGGTTCATAATAATGGGGAAATACATAATGGGTCCCCGTGTACTGTGTGTGCAAAGAGAGAGAGAGAGAGAGAGAGAGAGAGAGAGAGAGAGAGAGAGAGAGAGGAGGTCATTTATTTTTTTATCGCTTTAATAATGGGTGATTGCGTGGTTAGTCTCGCTCACATAACAAGCATACTCGATATTGTTTGCCTGTCTGTCTGTCTGTCTGTCTGTGTGTGTGTCTGTCTACCTATATCTATCTATCTATCTATCTATCTATTTAAACAAGGAAACAAGGTAAACAAACAAACAAGTCAATAAACAAGAACAATCAACACACTAACAAGTCAAGTTCTCATTAGCGACCACAGGTGTTAAGAACTTACCTGTAACACCTAACACTGTGTCTCATTACCACCTGTGTGTGTGTGTGTGTGTGTCTAATGGACCTCAATACAACGCACTACCTTCTCCAAAAGTCCGTTATATGGAGGTTTTCACATCTAACGAACCTCGATATAACGGACTATCTTCTCCAACATAATCCGTTAATGGGAGGAATCACTGTATTTACCTATAACATAACAGACAAGCCAATAACACATTAAAGCATTACAAAAGAATAATTATGTAAATTAATCTTGAGCTTCTAAGTAATTCTAGTTAATCTATTTAATTTCAGTCTTTCAATTGTATTAATTAAAGTTCATCAAAGTTTATCTTATAATAATTTAGAGTATGGTTAATATTGTTGTTGTTGTTGTATTATTATTATTATTATTATTATTATTATTACGTTTGTGTGTCAGTTCCAAATTTACTACGTTATTTAATATTCTCTCTTGGTCTCTTTCTTCTTTATGTTTTCTTATCGGTATTTTTCCTTCCATTTCAATTATGAGTCTTTTTCTATGTCTCAATTATCCTATGTTGCTATCTACTGCTGTTCATTATTTAGTATTTTCCTATTTCTTGTCAATTATCCATTTTTTTTATATTCTTCCTTCTTTATTCCGCCTTTCCTCTACTTTCTAATCATCGTCTTCTCTTACATCTTTCTCTCTCCCTCTCTCTCTTTCTCCAGCTGTTTATCACATCAATCCTATCTCCCTCTTTATCATACTAATCTCCTCTCCCTGATTATCGTTTTCTATATCATATTCCTCATTCGCTTGTCTGGTCTTTCTCCTTCTCCTCCTCCTCTTTATCTTCCGTTTCTCTCACCCTATCATTCTCTAATTCCTTCACCCTTCCCTCACTTTATTTTCCATATAATTATCTCTCTTCATCTAAACTTCCCTCTTCTTCTCTTTCGTTCTCTCTACCTCTCTCTTTCTGTCTCTCTGCCTGTCTAATCGTTATTTCAATCTCCTTATCTTCCCATTTATCCAACCTTCCCTCTCCTTCTCTTCCATTCTATGTATCTGTCCCATTATATTTCCCTAGAATAGTGAAGATGTTCTTGACAGAGAGAGAGACAGAGACCCACACACCTACGCCCATACCCACGCCCACGCCCTCCAGCACCCACTGTACAGTAACTTCATCTATGGCAAGAAGATTGAAGACCAGAGAGGAATACCAAGAAGGTCATATATTGCTCTGAGGACACCCAGGGGGGAGGTTAGTTAGGGAGGACTCTAGGACCACAGGACTCTACGACCACAGGACTCTACGACCACAGGACTCTTGGACCACAGGACTCTAGGACCACAGGACTCTAGGACCACAGGACTCTAGGACCACAGGACTCTAGAACCACAGGACTCTACGACCACAGGACTCTACGACCACAGGACTCTACGACCACAGGACTAAAGGACCACAGGACTCTTAAGACCACAGGACTCTAGGACCCTAGAACCACAGGACTCTACGACCACAGGACTCTACGACCCTAGAACCACAGGACTCTACGACCACAGGACTCTACGACCCTAGAACCACAGGACTCTACGACCACAGGACTCTAGGACCACACGCCACCCCTCTAGGACCACACGCCACCTCTCTAGGACCACACGCCCCCTCTCTAGTACCACACGCTACCCCTCTAGGACCACACGCCTTCCCTCTAGGACCACACGCCACCCCTCTAGGACCACACGCCACCCCTCTAGGACCACACGCCACCCCTCTAGGGCCAACCACCACCCCTCTAGGACCACACGCCACCCCTCTAGGACCGCACGCCACCCCTCTAGGACCACACGCCACCCCTCTAGGACCACACGCCACCCCTCTAGGACCGCACGCCACCCCTCTAGTACCACACGCCCCCTCTCTAGGACCACACGCCACCCCTCTAGGACCACACGCACGCCACCCCTCTAGGACCACACGCCACCCCTCTAGTACCACACGCCACCTCTCTAGGACCACACGCTACCCCTCTAGTACCACACGCCACCCCTCTAGGACCACACGCCCCCTCTCTAGGACCACGCGCCACCTCTCTAGGACCACGCGCCACCCCTCTAGGACCACACGCCACCCCTCTAGGTCCACACGCCACCCCTCTAGGACCACACGCCACCCCTCTAGGACCACACGCCACCCCTCTAGGACCACACGCCACCCCTCTAGGACCACACGCCACCCCTCTAGGACCGCACGCCACCCCTCTAGGACCACACGCCACCCCTCTAGGACCACACGCCACCCCTCTAGGACCACACGCCACCCCTCTAGGACCACACGCCACCCCTCTAGGACCACACGCCACCCCTCTAGGACCACACGCCACCCTCCTGATATATGTGTGATAATTTCCCGCAATATTATCAGTATCAGGTGTAAATTATGGTTTAATATGGTGATAATTACTGATACAGATGATGATAATAATAATAATAATAATAATAATGGTGATAATAATAATAATAATAATAATAAAAATAATAATAATAACAATGGTGATAATAATAATAATAATAGGTTAACATTTTTCATAATCATATTTCAATAATTTATGTATTAAGCCCTCTGTTATAAACATCTAGAACAGGTAGTAACAGAGACAGACAGAGACAGACAGACAGACAGACAGACAGACAGACATGTTATTCAATTCAATTAGTGTTCAGATAGGCACCATTATCTCTCTCCTCGTGACCATGATGGCACAGCAAAGGTCAGGGTCACGACACACACACACACACACACACACACACACACACACATGCTGCGGGGTATAAGGGTGAAACAGGACTTGAAATACAAAAACTCCCTCTTGTGGGCAAATCACTTATCACTCAGGTCAGTTAAAACAGGAATTTGCGATTGATAATATATTGTCAAAACATATATGTATTTAGTCTTTTATTAAACGCGTCCATCCCTAACCTAACCTAACCTAACCTAACCTAACCTAACCCTACAGCAACAGCAAGACGTAAAGCAACTGATACAAAAATTACAAAATAATTTAGTGAACAAACAGTATGTATGTATGTATGTATGTATGTATGCATGTATGTATGTATGTGAGAAAGGATACACACACACAATCCACACACTACAACTGAATACCTCTGTGAATTTTTCCTCAGATTAACTTTATTAACCTGTGTTGGTTCTATAAACTCGACACCAGGGAGGGAGGGAAGGAGGGAGAAAGGGAGAAGGGAGAAGGAGGGAAGGAAGGAAGGAGGGAAGGAGGGAGGGAGGGAGGGAAGAAGAGAGCGAAGGGGAGAGGGAGGGAAGGAGAGATGGAAGGAGGGAAGGAGGGAGGGAGGTAGGGGGAAGGGAAGAGGGAGAGAAGACAGGAGGGAAGGAGACAGGGAGAGAAGGAGGGGAAACACAGGAAAGGAAATTGACTCACCTGCTATAGTGCCTCTGTTGATTATTTTTCAGACAGGGTTTTATTTAATTGAGAACTGGAGTTGGTAGGAACAGTTACCTCGATCTAAAGTTTATTCCGGGGAGAGGAAAACTGTCAGGTGTTGGAATGGTTGTCAATTTACGTGGGATGTTGGTATTAGATTTCACTCACCTTTCTCTGTATAATTTCCAATGTAAAATGCCTCATGGCGTTAATTTTAGTCCGGTTTAAAGTCCACATTACCCACAAGATATTTTACAATTACGATAGGTATGTCACAATCACGATAGGTATGGCACAATCACGATACGTATGGCACAATCACGATAGGTATGTTACAATCACGATAGGTATGTCACAATCACGACAGGTATGGCACAATCACGATAGGTATGTTACAATCACGATAGGTATGTTACAATTACGATAGGTATGGCACAATCACGACAGGTATGGCACAATCACGATAGGTACGTTACAATCACAATAGGTATGTTACAATCACGATAGGTATGGCACAATCACGATAGATATGGCACAATCACGATAGGTATGTCACAATCACGCCAACCATATCACATTTTATCACAACCTCCTCTACATCACACTGCTTAGTGAGCTTTCTGGATTTTCTGCACAGAAACTTGCAGAAACGTAAGACATCACTGGCCGTTGCCCTTGTTGACTTCAGGAAGGCCTTTGACCTTGTTGATCACTGCACTGTTATCAACAAGGCCATTGCACTAGGGCTGCCCACCAACCTGGTCTCATGGCTCACTGATTTCTTGATTGGACGTAGCCAGGCAGTGAGGTATCAGGGCTCTGTCTCCACATTCCAACACCTCACCTGCGGTGTTCCCCAGGGGACCAGGATGGGACCACTGTGCTTCCTCATCCTGATCAACGACGATCTGTCGGACACTTCTCACAGGTGGAAGTACGTGGATGACTGCACTGTGGGGGTTTCAGTGGACAACACCGCGCCAGACTACTCATAGCTCCAAGGCACCCTGGACAGGCTACAGGCATGGACTACGGAAAACAAGGTCACCATCAACCACACCAAAACCGTAGTCATGCACATCAACACTGCCACCACTCCAGTGCAAGCCCCAGCAGTCACAGTGGGTGCCCATCCTCTCCAGCTGGTGCAGTCTGCCAAACTCCTGGGTGTAACTATAGACAACAAACTTGACTGGAAGGCCCATGTAAATAACACAGTCAAGGCAGCCTCGTACCGTCTCTACATGCTACGAAGACTTAGGTCACTTGGGACACCCACGCCAGAGCTGAGGACCATTTACAACGCCTTTATTCTCCCCAAACTAACGTATGCGTCACCAGCCTCGTCGTCTTCTCTCAACTCCACCCAACAACGTCAGCTAGAGAAGGTTCAGAAAAGGGCCTGCAGATTCATGCTCGGCGCAGAATACTCCGGCTACACCAACGCTCTCTCCACCCTGGAAATGCCATCCCTCAGTGACTTCCACCACCAAGCACTGGAAAAGTTTGGCAGCTAACTAATGCACCACCCTCGTCATCGCCACCTCCTGCAGCCCCCCACCCACCTCGCGCAGTCCGCCACTACAACAAAATTCAGCCCATAAGAGCCCGCACCGATAGATATAAGAATAGCACCATCCCATCTATTGTTAAAATAATAAACAACTCCTGATTTATGTACTGTACAGCCATGTAAATGTATTCAATGCATATTATATTATTATGTCTAAATCAAATGTAAGTCTGTATATGTTCAGCCACCGGCTGCAACTCTATTAATAAACCGTTTATTATTATTATTATTATTATTATTATTATTATTATTATTATTATTACAACCACACCAACCATGTCACAACCACACCAACCATGTCACAACCACGCCAACCACTGTGATACGAATTGCCAGAAGTCAGTAGAATGCGATAGTCCAGACCACTCGACACCGGCTTATGGAATCCTTCAAGATACCCACAAGAGCTACTGCGACCTTGCCTCCCTCCCTCCCTCATTCCCTCTTTCTCTATATCGCTATCGTTTCTTTCCTTCCCTCCCTCTCCTTCTTCCCCCCTCCCTCCTTCTTCTTTCCTACCTCCCTCCCTTCCCCTCCATCTTTCTCTCCCTCCTTCCTTTCCCCCCTCCTCCTTCACGTTCCCAATCAACCATCTTCCTCCGTCTACCCTTCATCTCCCTCTCTCTCTTCCTGTTCCACATCTTCTTTTCCATCACATCCCTCCTCTGTTTTTTACCTTACATTCCTCTTCCTCATTCCGTCTCCCTTCCCATTCCCTTTCCGCCCTATACCTCATTTTTATCACCTCTTCCATCTCTCTTACATTTCACATCTCTTCCACACCATCCTACTCATCATCTCTCTCTCTCTCTCTCTCTCTCTCTCTCCAGGAAGTACACGGGTATAGATCAAAGGTGGGAAAAATACCAGGTGATAATGAGTGTGCGAGGGGAAGAAAGGAAGAAAAACGGACGAAGACAAGAGACAAAGGAGAGACAAACTAAGCGAAGAAAGAGAGCAAACAACTGGGGGAACGAGACCTTTAATAATATACGAGAGAGAGAGAGAGAGAGAGAGAGAGTAGCTTGCAATATTAATACCTCTTGCAACATCTAGTAATAGGTCTTGCAACATTAATAGGGCTTTCTTCCCAAATTAATAAGCATTGCAACATTCATTAATAAGTCTTGCAACATTCACAATTTTGTCTTGCAACATTCACTAATTGGTCTTGCAACATTCACTAATTGGTCTTGCAACATTCACTAATTGGTCTTGCAACACTAACAATACTACAGCGTAGATAACAGAGATGAGGTTCTTGCCAAATCATTGACATAATGATCTTGTAACATCCGGTATACACTAAGCTCTTGCAACATGTGGTGGAGTTAGAGAATATTTTGCATTATCCTCAAGTAAGAGAGAGAGAGAGAGAGAGAGAGAGAGAGAGAGAGAGAGAGAGAGAGAGAGAGAGAGAGAGAGAGAGAGAGAGAGAGGCACCAACACAATACAGACATCACAAATTATACACCAGCTATCAATAATATCACCAGCCAGGGACAACACACACAGAACCTAACCTAACCTAACCTAACCTAACCTAACCAAACCAATCCCCCCCCCCCAAAAAAAAAAAACACTAAATTCAACAACATTTACAGCGAATTAAATTTAACAGAGAGACTTAACAATATAACATCAATGGATCGTTTAATATTAAAGTATTTACATCATCAAAGAAAACAGATTAAGGGTAGACTAATGAAATATTGTTTTACCATACTAATCTGTCGCAGCCATCACTACATCTGCCCCGACTCCCTCTATATATAAACACAATTGTAAAATATGAATAAAGATGAAAATAAATAACCATGATTATATAAATAAACCTAAAACAAATTAATAAATAATAAAAATAACCAAAAAATAATTAAGTGTAATAAATAAATAATAAATGAAATAGAACTTTGAATTAGGCAGAGAGATTACCTGGTTTTGTGATACTCCCGTTGTAATAAAGGTGACCTTCGACCTCCAGCTGTGACCCTGACCTTTGACACACACATTGGGTTAACGAGTAAATCAGTATTACCTTTAATTACACTGACAGTATCAATGAGAGTTGTGCTGCCGGACAGTATGTATGGAGTTTATGGATACTGATATAATACTGTACTGTTATATACAAGTTTTAGTTATAACAATCACTGGGGATATGTTCACACAATCCTAAATATATTATACTGTGTATGTGAAGTGTGACCTCCATTAAAAAAAAAAAATTCCTCACTCGTCGACCTACTGATGGTGGATATTGAAATATTTCTCTCTCTCTCTTTCTCTCTCCATTGTGGGCGAGAGAGGGAGGGGGGAGGGAGGGAGAGGGGGAGAGAGAGAGGGAGAGAGAGAGTGAGCGTGTGTGTGTGTGTGTGTGTTATCTATTCGTCTCACATCATCCACCATCTTCTATAACTTACCATTTTCTATATCCTCTCCTCCCCTACCCCCCCCCCCCCTTCTTTCACTCTCCTTTTACTCCCCTATCCTCCTCTCCTCTAACCTCCCCTTCTCTATTCTCCCCACCTACCTTCCACCAGCTATCCCACTCCTCCCCTATATCCCACCTACCCCCTTCCTCTCCTTCTCGCACCCTCCTCCCCAGTCACACCACGATGGCTTGGATGTGTGTGGTGCAGAGCCAACCTGTGTATGGTGCCAGTACCTGAACAACACCTCCACTCTACTGCTATAACTCAATTGTTTCCTTATCATTGACAACACAACATACGTATATTGTTTCTCAGTATTGATCTCTTTTTTTTTCATTTTTGTATTTCTTTATGGTTTATTATTATTATTATTATTATTATTATTATTATTATTATTATTATTATCATTATTACATTTTCGCCCCTAGGCCCCGATGTGGGTTCGTGACCTGTACCCGGGTGGGCTAATCCCCGTAACAAAAAAAAACCAAGTTAACTTACTATCAGAGCCAAGGCGCCACTAACACTCTCCTCTGGCTGGAAAAACAGATAAATTCACGTAGTGAGTTGTATGATATCGTCCCCAGGAGATATTTTGGATCACCTGAAGATTAGCTCCCCTTTATATGTTTATTTCACTTGTTGATTAGAATTTGACATCCTAACGTTACCTGGGAGTTATGTTATGCTGTTGTGTTATGTTATGTTATGTTATGTTGTGTTGTTATGCTATGTTATGTTATGTTATATTATGTTACGTTGTTATGTTATGTTATGTTACGTTATGTTGTGTTATGTTATGTAAGGTTAATGTTATATTATATTAGATTAACGTTAAAATACTTAATCTAAAAGTGAAACTAACTGAGGGCTAATCTTCCTAAAACTAACTGGGGGCTAATCTTCATAAAACTAACTGGGGGCTAATCTTCATAAAACTAACTGGGGGCTAATCTTCAGATGATCTCAAGCTACAAGAGTGTAACACTATTATACTAAGTGGCTTACAGCAGGGAAACGAATCAAATACGAATATATTTCCCAGCCAAGCACCGTGACCCGTCTAGACGTAAGAGCAATTAACCTCGTCTAGTATCTGCTGGAAAGGTCAGATAAGGTCATCCAGGTCAACTCGGGGAGATCGTATGAATCATGCTGAGCAGTCGATGGTCAATTGAATCTGATCATGTGGTAAACGTGTTTTTATTTTTGTAATGAGTATTTGAAGTACAGTACTCACCCACGTTTCATAGATTATATATAAATACAATGTTATTTTACCAAACTATATTCATTAATCGCTATTTTATAAAGGTAATGTCTTCAATACTCAACCAAATATATCAACCATGAAAAAATATCAATTAAAACATCAACCACATCCATAAACTACAACACAAAATACACGAACATTAAAACATATCTGTACTCAACCACACTCAACAATCACCACAAACAAATAAACAATCTAATTAACAATCCTGCAATCAAGTCCAATTCGAAAAACAACCAAAAACTGATTTCATCTCTTAATTGAATTTTTAGTTAAGTTTGGGCTGCCGAGAGAGAGAGAGAGAGAGAGAGAGAGAGAGAGAGAGAGAGAGAGAGAGAGAGAGAGAGAGACGGATCCCTCGTTTTCTATTGCGACTTTCATCTTCGCCAGAAATTCTTGTTCACTCGCTAATTAAATATCTGGGAAGACGCTGTTATGTTTCAGAGGGGCTCAGCTGCCTCATGACAAGGAGGGGGGGAGGGGGGAGGGGGGGGGAGGGGGGAGGGGAGGGGATGTTGAAATGTTGAAAATGGTGATGTTTTAATAAGGTGGAAATGTTGAAATGTTAAATGTTATATGTCAAATGATAACTTTTAATCCTAATGTTTAAACCTTAAAGGGAATGTTGAATGTTAAATGCTAATTGATCATATTACTTAATGATAAATGAAAACATATAATTCTATAATAAAAAAGAAAATGTTTATTCCCAGTGTTAAAGTAAAATATTAAACATTTATTCTCAAACGTAAAATGTCAATTCCTGAATTTAAATGAAAATGCAAAATATTTCCCCGCCGAGCAGAAACACGACACATTCTTTCTTCATAAATATTAATGAAAATGCAAAATGTATATCCGTACATATCAAGTACTTAGGAGTGGGGGGGGGGGGGGGGGGTATAGGGTACAACGCTCGCCTCCTGTCGTAATGGGTCGCTGGTTCGATCCCGGGGCACTCCCAGTCCACTTTCTTTTACTTCACGGCGGCTCCCCTTACTTCACGGCGGCTCCCCTTACTTCACGGCGGCTCCTCTTACTTCACGGCGGCTCCCCTTACTTCACGGCGGCTCCCCTTACTTCACGGCGGCTCCCCTTACTTCACGGCGGCTCCCCTTACTTCACGGCGGCTTCTCGCCCTACTGCACATATCAACAACACAAGACATTCTAAGATTTAATTAAAATTTTCTTTTAATCAGATGAGGAATCCAATCTGAGAGTCCCTGAGATACAACCCTGGGCCCTGAGATGTGACCCTGGGCCTTGAGATACGACCCTGGGCCCTGAGATGTGACCCTGGGCCCTGAGATACAACCCTGGCCCTGAGATACGACCCTGGGCCCTGAGATGTGTTCCTAGGCCCTGAGATACAACCCTGGGTCCCTGAAACACGACCCTGGACCCTGAGCTATGAGATATAACCCTGAGCCCTGAGATGTGACCCTGTTGGCTATGTACAGTTGGGGACATTTCCGACTGGTACACTCAGCACTGTCAGTCCACCTTCTCCATGTGATGTGAACCTTGACAGTATCGACTCATGAATCCGAAGCATTCACGAGTGAGGGGGAGACCAGGGGGGCTTATGGGGGTTGAGGGGGGGAGGGGGTAGGGGACTAGAGGGATGAGATTGGATAGTGTTGAGGAGTTACTTGTGCAAGGTATGTATGTATGTATGTATGATATGAAACAAATTATGCTTAGAATGAGTTACTGCAAATTAAGGTGCATCTCTTACATAATCAAGGTGGTGATAGTTTGGACGGGGTGGAGTCTCTCAATACGGTGTCCTCCATGTTAGGTGAATGAAAAGCGTCCGAACTACATCAGTTAACCTATGTAAACGTTGGTGGCCCGAAGAAGACGAAAACGAAGACCACACTGACACTAGACACAGGTAAACAATAAACACCTGACCACACTGACACCAGACACAGGTTAACAATAAACACCTGACCATACTGACACCAGACACAGGTAAACAATAAACACCTGACCACACTGACACCAGACACATGTAAACAATAAACACCTGACCACACTGACACCAGACACAGGTAAACAATAAACACCTGACCACACTGACACCAGACACAGGTTAACAATAAACACCTGACCATACTGACACCAGACACAGGTTAACAATAAACACCTGACCACACTGACACCAGACACAGGTAAACAATAAACACCTGACCATACTGACACCAGACACAGGTAAACAATAAACACCTGACCACACTGACACCAGACACAGGTAAACAATAAACACCTGACCACACTGACACCAGACACAGGTAAACACCTGACCACACTGACACCAGACACATGTAAACAATAAACACCTGACCACACTGACACCAGACACAGGTTAACAATAAACACCTGACCACACTGACACCAGACACAGGTTAACAATAAACACCTGACCATACTGACACCAGACACATGTAAACAATAAACACCTGACCACACTGACACCAGACACAGGTTAACAATAAACACCTGACCATACTGACACCAGACACATGTAAACAATAAACACCTGACCACACTGACACCAGACACAGGTTAACAATAAACACCTGACCATACTGACACCAGACACAGGTAAACAATAAACACCTGACCACACTGACACCAGACACAGGTAAACAATAAACACCTGACCACACTGACACCAGACACAGGTTAACAATAAACACCTGACCACACTGACACCAGACACAGGTAAACAATAAACACCTGACCACACTGACACCAGACACATGTAAACAATAAACACCTGACCACACTGACACTAGACACAGGTAAACAATAAACACCTGACCACACTGACACCAGACACATGTAAACAATAAACACCTGACCACACTGACACCAGACACATGTAAACAATAAACACCTGACCACACTGACACCAGACACATGTAAACAATAAACACCCTTGGATATCATCACTACGAATTATTTCATTAACCAAAAGATCTAACAAAAATAATCAATCATTAGTTATCTTTTGTATTTAATAAGTCCATTTTTCCAGCCTTTCCTGACCTGACTGGTGGATGCTACCTTCAAATGAGGGGAAATTCGTCAGAGTGATTAAACGTAAATAAAGTTAAATACAGACAAATCAACCCCAAAACCACTCTTGCTCCCTCTGTTTACAAAATACAACGTTGCTATAATCTCCTCCCCAAAATTCATCACATGCAAAACACATTCCGAGGCTCAATTCTCTTCCAGGAGGTAAACACGATGATAACGCAGCCACTTGATGGAGTTGTGAGGTCCTGACGTGTGGTGAAGGAGAAGGTATGGCTGGTGGTGACGTGTGGTGGAGGAGAGGGTATGGTTGGTGGTGACGTGTGGTGAAGGAGAGGGTATGGTTGGTGGTGACGTGTGGTGAAGGAGAGGGTATGGTTGGTGGTGACGTGTGGTGGAGGAGAGGGTATGGTTGGTGGTGACGTGTGGTGAAGGAGAGGGTATGGTTCTTGGTGACGCGTGGTGGAGGAGTCATGGAAAGGCAATATACAATATGTGAGGCAGTGATAAAATCTTGATAAAGTTGAGATTATAATGACACACACACACACACACACACACACACGCGCGCGCGAGAGGCCCGCTGGGTGGGTCTCGTGTCCGGATATATACTCGACGTAAACACAGCCTCATTAAACACGCCATTATCAACAAAAGCGCCGCCATGATGAGTGTGTCGCCCGCGGCTCCTGTACGCCTGTGTGTTGTAGGACCCGTGTGTTGTACGACCTGTGTGTTGTACGACCTGTGTGTTGTACGACCTGTGTGTGTTGTACGACCTGTGTGTTGTACGACCTGTGTGTTGTACGACCTGTGTGTTGTACGACCCGTGTGTTGTACGACTTGTGTGTTGTAGGACCCGTGTGTTGTACGACCTGTGTGTTGTACGACCTGTGTGTTGCAGGACCTGTGTGTTGTACGACTTGTGTGTTGCAGGACCTGTGTGTTGTACGACTTGTGTGTTGCAGGACCTGTGTGTTGTACGACCTGAGTGTTGTACGACCTGTGTGTTGCAGGCCCTGTGTGTTGCAGGACCTGTGTGTTGCAGGACCTGTGTGTTGCAGGACCTGTGTGTTGTACGACCTGTGTGTTGCAGGCCCTGTGTGTTGCAGGACCTGTGTGTTGCAGGACCTGTGTGTTGTAGGACTTTCACTTTTTGGGCTGGGCTGGGTTAGGTTAGGTTAGGTTAGCATTAGATTAGATTAGATTAGATGAGATAAGGCTAGGTTAGGTTAGGTTAAGTTAGGTCAAGTTTTATCACTGAAACTGCCACCATCAAGAATCCAAGATAACGCTGCCCACCTCCGGAATCTCACTCGGTTTACAAGACGCACACAACACCTACACAACACCCACACAAGACGCACACAAGACGCACACAAGACGCAAACAACACCCACACAAGACGCACACAAGACCCACACAACACCCACACAAGACGCACACATAAACAGAATAAATTAATGATTGCCTATAAGAATAAATTACAAACATCGATTCAACTCACATCTGCACTGGACAGCTACATTTCAATTCGTTTTGCTATGTAAAAAAATTTAATTAATACAAATATTTACCCTGAAATATATCCCACCAATATGACTTAAACTGAAATATATCCGACTTTGTTACTTTTATTAATTTACAATGCAAAAAATGTGTAAAAACAATGTATATGTAATCAGAATGAATTAATTAAACTCGTATGTATTCAGGACCGTTGAACTAAAGCAGTTAATTTAGGCACTGTAGATACGACACAAATAAACAAATAAATACACTAATTTATATATATTCAGAGAAAATATAAAAACTATGTATATATGTATTTACACTTATCAGTATTGACAAGGTATAAATACAGTGAATCATACAAAAATACCAGAGAAAAAATATATATTTACAATTAATTAAATTTATATACGCCAGGTGCTTGTTACACCTCCGAATTTATATCAATGAATCGTAAACAAACTTATATACAGCGTGTTTGTGTGACTGTTAAGAGTTAAGTGTGTGTTTGTGACTGTATGTTAGTTCTGTGTTTGTGTGACTGTTAGGAGTAAAGTAACATTTTTATTTCCAGGTTATATTCTGTACCATAACACACTATAACCTACTCTTTTATTTCCAGGTTATATTCTGTACCATAACACACTATAACCTACTCTTTTATTTCCAGGTTATATTCTGTACCATAACACACTATAACCTACTCTTTTATTTCCAGGTTACATATTCCTTCCCGTCACTATTTACATACACAATACGTATTCGAGCTATACCAGGTTTAGGCAATGTCCCATTTCCTCTCTTCATACATATAAAACACATATTTTCTCTTTTAACACGTTATACTCCATGTAGGTACGGCTGGTGATGTGTGTGTGTACCTGCCACTCACCTGTTCTAGTATATATCCCATCTCGCTATGACTTTTAAAATATGCATCAGTTTGTTTTTGTTTTCCAGATATGATCCAATGGCTTCTCTTACATATAAAAACACATATATTTTTTATTTATGTCTCATTGTATGTAGTATTTTCTTTTCCATTCCATAATCTGTCCCGTTACGAGTTTTTAACAATATAAAACGGTAACACTTTCCTCCCTCGTAGTTAGCCAAATTTTTGCTCAAGAGGGAAATAACCGTCTCATAATATTTAACTCTCGGATTTTGTTATTCTGGATAATAAAAAAAAATACTTGCGAAAATACTGCAGCAGTTTCTAAGACTTTGAAGAATTTGTGGAATAAAAATGCCAAACGGGGCGAAATTTACGGTTGTGTTTGAATATAAAAGGTGGAGAACCAGCCTCTGGCCGCGCCATGGAGCCGCCGTTTGCTAGTTTACAAATATTTACATAAACATCGCAGCTCCTGTATTTCAGATGTTCCACTATGGCCGCCAGATGTAGTATGTTGAGCCTGGTATTATTACACTGTATTCGCCTTGTTTACATTTTCATATAACGGCTCCGAAACCCGAATCCCGAAGCCGGTGTCAGAAGATTCGCTCGTTCAACTTCTATTACGAGGTGGGAGGGATGGCGAGAACTATCAGCTGACTCACAGAAGCAATGACTAGGAGTGGGCAATATGGCGTCAAAAATACACAGAGACTTTAGACATTTACTGTAACTTCTGCCACCGCGAGTTGGGGAATGTGAGAACTTTATCCAACTGACTCACAGAAGCAACGACACGGGTGGGCAATATGGCGTCAAATATACACACAGACTTGGGTACCAGCGGAAATATTCCACATAGGAATTAGCAGGAAATGAAATTCTTGGTTTATCTTTTCATAAGCTAGTGTGTGTGTGTGTGTGTGTGTGTGTGTGTGTGAACCATTATGCAAAGATAGTGTTTATATTACGGGAATATATGCCATAGTGAATATCCTTGCATGTATAATAATAACCAACACTGACAATGACCAACACCAAAGAGGACAAACACCAGAAAGGACAAACACCAAAAAGGACAAACACCAAAGAGGACAAACACCAAAGAGGACAAACACCAAAGAGGACAAACACCAAAGAGGACAAATACCAAAGAGGGCAAACAATAAAGAGGGCAAACAATAAAGAGGACAAACACCAGAGACAAACACCAAAGAGGACAAACACCAATTGGACGAACAATAAAGTGGACCCCATATCAATTAGCTCGGCAGGGTCTTATATCAGCCACCAGTGTACAGTACAATAAGCCATTAACAGGAAGCCCCACCAACACAACACTCATTACTGGATGATACGACAAAGCCTCACAAATAACACTGGTTAACTGATCCCACTGCCTCCCCCCCCCCCCAAAAAAAACACTAAACCCGGAAATGGGCTTGTAATGGAGAGAAATAGCCAAATCATGCTAAAACCGGCTTAGGTTGGTGACTTAATATATAAATTATGCTAAAACCGGCTTGTGTTGGTGAGATAATAGATAAATCATGCTAAAACAGGTTTGTAGTGTAGAGAAATGATTTACGTTAAAACAAGTTTGTGTTAAAGAGAAAATATAGTTAAGTAATGGTAAAAACCGGCTTGTGTTGGAGAGATAAAAGAAAATTATTCTAAAACAGGCTTGCCTTAGAGAGAAATAGCGAAAACACACGAAACAGACTAATGAAACACTGAAATAACGAAATCGTTCTGATAGAAGCAAATTTTAGCAAGAAAAGAGCGAAAACACACAAAATCAATCTTAGAAATAGCGAAGAGAAACATTACATAACGAAAATACGATTATGTCACAGTATTAATTAAGGTAAAGACGCTTACAGGTAAGTAGCAACACAAAGTACAGACGAAACACTATTGTCGTATACCAGAAACACTAAAAATACTCTTCTATGTTAAACGTGCAACAATAAACACATAAAAAACACACATTCGTATTAAACTTGTAACATAAAAACATCAGAGACATGCAACATACATATAACATCAGTGGAATTATTACACTTATGTTGTAGGGACACACACGTGCTTATATAAAAACGCGTTATAGAGGAAAACATTCGAAAAAAATACATTATAATGAAAACTACTTAAAAACACACGTATAACCAATGAAATTGTAAACAGACTTACATTATAACAAAAAGCACTTATTAACACACTTAATTAAAACAAAATCACTTACAAACAGACTTTACATTATAACGTTAATCACTTTCAAACACACTTCATATTATTACATAAAAAATCGCTCTTGTATTAGGCCGCAAACCACATTATTTCCCTTCCCATCAGAGCTCTATTCTGGACTGTCATTAGAGAAGAAAGGGAAAAACTCTTTATCAAATTAAGGTCTACTGTAATTGAAGAATATTTTTATACACACCATGAGTGAGTTTGATTGGTGGTGGGAAACGTTATCACTCCCCACTGAACGTTTGCGTCTGTCTCCCAAACGTTTATTACCAAGTTTATTCCCAGACGTTTATTACCAAGTTTATTCCCAGACGTTTATTACCAAGTTTATTCCTAGACGTTTATTACCAAGTTTATTCCCAGACGTTTATTACCAAGTTTATTCCCAGACGTTTATTACCAAGTTTATTCCCAGACGTTTATTGTCAAGTTTATTCCCAGACGTTTATTACCAAGTTTATTCCCACCGTTTATTGTCAAGTTTATTCCCTTGAGAACGTGGTCTTAACTTTTTGAAAACAACGATCAACTCCCTCGACTACGACGAATATGTACTCGGGGGTTTAAGTCATCGTACTCAGGGGTTTAAGTCATCGTACTCAGGGGTTTAAGTCATCGTACTCAAGGGTTTAAGTCATCGTACTCAAGGGTTTAAGTCATCGTACTCAAGGGTTTAAGTCATCGTACTCAGGGGTTTAAGTCATCATACTCAGGGGAATAACTTACGAGAATGACAATGAAGGCAGCCTCTTACGTTCATGGCAGCCTCTTACGTTCATGACAGCACTCTTACGTTCATGACAGCCTCTTACGTTCATGACAGCACTCTTACGTTCATGACAGCACTCTTACGTTCATGGCAGCTTCTTACGTTCATGACAGCACTCTTACGTTCATGGCAGACTCTTACGTTCATGGCAGACTCTTACGTTCATGGCAGCCTCTTACGTTCATGACAGCACTCTTACGTTCATGGCAGACTCTTACGTTCATGACAACCTCTTACGTTCATGACAGCACTCTTACGTTCATGACAGCACTCTTACGTTCATGGCAGACTCTTACGTTCATGACAGCACTCTTACGTTCATGGCAGCCTCTTACGTTCATGGCAGCCTCTTACGTGCAAAGGAAAATCTTATCGTCAAAGGTAAAATCTTAAAATCGAGGCTAAATCTCACGTTCATGACAGCATTCTTACGTTCATGGCCAATTTCTCACATTCTATCGACTCCATAACCAAAGGAGAACACCGCACCCCGTTTTCTATATAAGCCGACCAAAATTTTTATATTTCACACACAAGTTTTCAGAAACATTTGCATATCAGAGTTTTACAATTTGTTGACACATTTTTGAATCTATTGTATTGCCGGAGTAAAAATTTTTCCCTAGAAGTGAAATATTGAAATTGGCTTCATGGGAGCAGTTGGCATATTGCAAAAAATAAAATATTAAAAAAATATGAAAAAATATAAATAAATAATAAAAAAATAATAAAAGAGATCAACAACAAAAACAGAAAAAAATACAAATATTGTATCAAGAAATTAAAACAACAAAACACAACATAAAGGAAATAAAAACAATAAAATCATAAAAAAGGAAAAAAAAACATTAACACTCAAATAAAATCATGAAAAAACAAAAAAGTAGAGAATAAAAAATAAACGACCAAAGCTAACCGAAGCTAACCGAACCCAACCAAACCCAACCAAACCCAACCCAACCCAACCAAACCCAACCCAACCCAACCCAACCAAACTAAATCCTCCCTATCCCAACCCAACAATCTCTCCTTGGGTCACTTTACTACTTGACACCAACCTTCTCAAGTGTCTAGTAGTGACCACGAGCGCTACGGGTAATTATAAAGTGACCACAGACGCACTTTAGAACACTACTCACGTCCGTATTATTAAACAACATTTTCCCTTAACGGGGCGGTGTGGCGGTAAAATTAACTAATTACAATATTATATATAAATTTTATTGGAATTAGTTCATTTTACCGCCACACCGCCCCGTTAAGTACTGTACTGCGGTGTGCCTCAGGACTCATTTAGTTTAAAACTCAGGTTGAAACACGACGACCGTCTTGAAGGGAAGATGTTGTTTAATAATACGGACGTCGGAGTTTGATGAGGGGATGCTGTGGTAGTGGTAGATGGTGTAGTGGTAGATGATGGTGTGGTGGTAGATAATGGTGTGGTGGTAGAGGTGTGGTGGTAGAGTGGTAGAGGTGTGGTGGTAGAGGTGTGGTGGTAGAGGTAGATGGTGTGGTGGTAGAGGTGTGGTGGTAGAGGTAGATGGTGTGGTGGTAGATGATGGTGTGGTGGTAGATGATGGTGTGGTAGAGGTGTGGTGGTAGAGGTGTGGTGGTAGAGGTGTGGTGGTAGAGGTGTGGTGGTAGAGGTGTGGTGGTACAGGTGTGGTGGTACAGGTGTGGTGGTAGAGGTGTGGTGGTAGAGGTGTGGTGGTACAGGTGTGGTGTGGTGGTAGAGGTGTGGTGGTACAGGTGTGGTGGTACAGGTGTGGTGGTAGAGGTGTGGTGGTACAGGTGTGGTGGTACAGGTGTGGTGGTAGAGGTGTGGTGGTAGAGGTGTGGTGGTAGAGGTGTGGTGGTACAGGTGTGGTGGTAGAGGTGTGGTGGTAGAGGTATGGTGGTAGAGGTGGGGTGGTAGAGGTGTGGTGGTACAGGTGTGGTCTGACACATATTATGAATAAATAAAAAAATCAACTCCAGAAGGTGACAGGACACCTTTTCTTTTCGTCTTATTCTTCGTCAACATTACCATCTTTTAAACTCTCCGTAAGGGTCTATTAGGGGTTATTATACCGTCTAAACACAGCTCTTAAAAATGTCATAAATTGGGTAGTTGGATCTTACGGGGGGGGGAGGGGGGAAGGTGGGGGGGGGAAAGGTGGGTGGGGGGGGGGGGAAAGGTGGGTGGGGGGAGGTGGGTGGGGGGGAAGGTGGGTGGGGGGGGGGGAAAGGTGGGTGGGGGGGGAAAGGTGGGGGGGGGATGGTGGGGGGGAAAGGTGGGGGGGGGAAGGTGGGGGGGGAAAGGTGGGTGTCTGAAAGTGTCCTATATTGGATTTCGTGTTCTTGAGTTATGAAGGTGTCCGAAATGAGACATTAGCTTATTTACCTGGAGATCCTGATAAGTAATTACAGAGTGTGTGTGTGTGTGTGTGTGTGTGCGTGTGTGTGTGTGTGTACGAGAGAGAGAGAGAGAAAGAAGCTAATCACTATCTTCACCAGCACAAGACCACATCAATAGTCTCTCTCTCTCTCTCTCTCTCTCTCTCTCTCTCTCAGTAACAGCTAAACAAATCACCTCCCCAATTAATAGTTTTAATTCCCATTTATGATAAAATTAATTCCCTCGATTATTGTTGTATTGAGAGTAATTATAACCCTAATTTAATCCTACTGTCAATTAATACATTAGTTAGTTGTGCATCATCACTAATTATGTATCTGATTATATAAGTACCATTATAAGTAAGAATATATAATTATAATAGTAAAAAATATGTTTAATTACATAAATGTCATCATAATTATATTCCCATGGATGAAAATTTTTAATTCGACAATTTTTTCCTCGGACCAAATAATTGTACTAAGCAAGTCTGGCAGTGCTCAACCCTCCAACAATAATATACTTTTACCGAAACAATGAGAGAAAGTGAGAAACAACGAGAGAAAGTGAGAAACAACGAGAGAAAGTGAGAAACAACGAGAGAAAGTGAGAAACAACGAGAAAGTGAGAAACAATGAGAGAAAGTGAGAAACAACGAGAGAAAGTGAGAAACAACGAGAGAAAGTGAGAAACAACGAGAGAAAGTGAGAAACAACGAGAGAAAGTGAGAAACAACGAGAGAAAGTGAGAAACAATGAGAGAAAGTGAGAAACAATGAGAGAAAGTGAGAAACAACGAGAGAAAGTGAGAAACAACGAGAGAAAGTGAGAAACAATGAGAGAAAGTGAGAAACAACGAGAGAAAGTGAGAAACAACGAGAGAAAGTGAGAAACAACGAGAGAAAGTGAGAAACAATGAGAGAAAGTGAGAAACAACGAGAGAAAGTGAGAAACAACGAGAGAAAGTGAGAAACAACGAGAGAAAGTGAGAAACAACGAGAGAAAGTGAGAAACAATGAGAGAAAGTGAGAAACAATGAGAGAAAGTGAGAAACAACGAGAGAAAGTGAGAAACAACGAGAGAAAGTGAGAAACAATGAGAGAAAGTGAGAAACAACGAGAGAAAGTGAGAAACAACGAGAGAAAGTGAGAAACAACGAGAGAAAGTGAGAAACAATGAGAGAAAGTGAGAAACAATGAGAGAAAGTGAGAAACAATGAGAGAAAGTGAGAAACAACGAGAGAAAGTGAGAAACAATGAGAGAAAGTGAGAAACAATGAGAGAAAGTGAGAAACAACGAGAGAAAGTGAGAAACAATGAGAGAAAGTGAGAAACAACGAGAGAAAGTGAGAAACAATGAGAGAAAGTGAGAAACAATGAGAAAGTGAGAAACAATGAGAGAAAGTGAGAAACAACGAGAGAAAGTGAGAAACAATGAGAGAAAGTGAGAAACAATGAGAGAAAGTGAGAAACAACGAGAGAAAGTGAGAAACAATGAGAGAAAGTGAGAAGAAAACAAAATTTAACTCTTGTGAAGTAAGAGAGACTTTCATTGGCTTTCTTTTCTATTTACGGTTTTCACATTGTATCGTTCAGTGAGTCAGATTATTTTGGTTCCCTTGAGTACGATGATTTTAACACCACGAGTACGATGATTTTAACACCACGAGTACGATGATTTAATACCACGAGTACGATGATTTTAACACAATGAGTACGATGATTTTAACACCACGAGTACAATGATTTTAACACAATGAGTACGATGATTTTGACACCACGAGTACGATGATTTTAACACCACGAGTACGATGATTTTAACACCACGAGTACAATGATTTTAACACAATGAGTACGATGATTTAATACCACGAGTACGATGATTTTAACACCACGAGTACGATGATTTTAACACAATGAGTACGATGATTTTAACACCACGAGTACGATGATTTTAACACCACGAGTACGATGATTTTAACACCACGAGTACGATGATTTTAACACAATGAGTACGATGATTTTAACACCACGAGTACGATGATTTTAACACAATGAGTACGATGATTTTAACACCACGAGTACGATGATTTTAACACCACGAGTACGATGATTTTAACACCACGAGTACGATGATTTTAACACAATGAGTACGATGATTTTAACACCACGAGTACGATGATTTTAACACAATGAGTACGATGATTTTAACACAATGAGTACGATGATTTTAACACAATGAGTACGATGATTTTGACACAATGAGTACGATGATTTTAACACCACGAGTACGATGATTTTAACACAATGAGTACGATGATTTTGACACCACGAGTACGATGATTTTAACACAATGAGTACGATGACTTAACACCTTGAGTACAATGACTTAACACCATGAGTACGATGGCAATAACACTTTGAGTACGTTTAATGTATGTCTAGTTATGTGAGTATCTGGAGATGTGTGCGTGTGTGTATGTGCACGTGGAGATGTGTGCGTGTGTGTAGGTGTACGTGCGTGTTGAGGAGACAGGAGGTAAGGGGGGGGGGGGGGGGAGGCAGGTAGACTGGCATGACTTACCAGTTATGACCCTGACGAGCTGTCACGCCAAGCTGGAGAGAGAGAGAGAGAGAGAGAGAGAGAGAGAGAGAGAGAGAGAGAGAGAGAGAGTGTAGATGTGACTATTTTAAGTCTATACACGAACAACAACAACAACAAAGAATTATATGAGTTATGTGTCCACTCTACAACTGAATACTCCCTCTACCATCCCACTCACCTCTCTACCATCCCACTCACCTCTCTACCGTCCCACTCCCCGTCTCCCATCCTTCCCACTCCCTCCCTCTACCGCCCCACTCCCTCCCTCTACCATCCCACTCACCTCTCTACCGCCCCACTCCCTGTCTCCCATCCTTCCCACTCCCTCCCTCTACCGCCCCACTCCCTCCCTCTACCATCCCACTCACCTCTCTACCGTCCCACTCCCTGTCTCCCATCCTTCACACTCCCTCCCTCTACCGCCCCACTCCCTCCCTCTACCATCCCACTCACCTCTCTACCGTCCCACTCCCTGTCTCCCATCCTTCCCACTTCCTCCCTCTACCGCCCCACTCCCTCCCTCTACCATCCCACTCACCTCTCTACCATCCCACTCCCCGTCTCCCATCCTTCCCACTCCCTCCCTCTACCGCCCCACTCCCTCCCTCTACCATCCCACTCACCTCTCTACCGTCCCACTCCCCGTCTCCCATCCTTCCCACTCCCTCCCTCTACCGCCCCACTCCCTCCCTCTACCATCCCACTCACCTCTCTACCGTCCCACTCCCTGTCTCCCATCCTTCCCACTCCCTCCCTCTACCGCCCCACTCCCTCCCTCTACCATCCCACTCACCTCTCTACCGTCCCACTCCCTGTCTCCCATCCTTCCCACTCCCTCCCTCTACCGCCCCACTCCCTCCCTCTACCATCCCACTCACCTCTCTACCGTCCCACTCCCCGTCTCCCATCCTTCCCACTCCCTCCCCATCAACCTTACCACCATAACGTGTTCTATCCACCCCACCCACACACACACACACACACACACACACACATTATTGCTAATAGTTAACTTAGTTGGCCATTAAGCCACATCTTGGCAGAGTTTAATTGTCTGGCCAGAGGAGATGAGTCTGGGGCAGGCGGAGTAATCTGGAATTATTGCCCATTTACCCGAGTACATTATTACTTTAGTACTTCTCTTGGGACCTACGAGAGTACATATTACATTAGAACCTCAGCTGGGACCACTTGTCAGAGTACATTACACAGATGGAGAGTTTGACATGAGTACATCTGACATAAGTACTTAACAACTATATTTGTCAGAGTACGATAAGACTAATGCTTTAATTACTAGGGTCATGACCTTTGGAGATCTATACTAGGGACTATACCTGAGCTCTACTCTAGGGACTATACTAGGACTATACTAGGGACTATAACTACCACTACTCCCTATAATATATTTAAGTGGTATATATTAGAACTATTAAATACATTCCTTTGGTCTATTACCCACGGAAGGTGACAATGATAATGAGCAATTAACATAAACATGAGATAATTATGTTTAAATAAGCGAGTGTGTCCAGGTTAACGAGTGTCCGGGTTAACGAGTGTCAGTGTTAACGAGTGTCAGGTTTAACGAGTGTCCGGGTTAGTGAGTGTCAATGTTAACGAGTGTCCGAGTTAGTGAGTGTCAGGGTTAACGAGTGTCAGGGTTAACGAGTGTCAGGGTTAACGAGTGTCCGGGTTAGTGAGTGTCAATGTTAACGAGTGTCCGAGTTAGTGAGTGTCAGGGTTAACGAGTGTCAGGGTTAACGAGTGTCAGGGTTAACGAGTGTCAGTGTTAACGAGTGTCAGGGTTAACGAGTGTCCGAGTTAGTGAGTGTCCGGGTTAACGAGTGTCCGAGTTAGTGAGTGTCCGAGTTAGTGAGTGTCCGGGTTAACGAGTGTCCGGGTTAGTGAGTGTCCGGGTTAGTGAGTGTCCGGGTTAGTGAGTGTCAGGGTTAACGAGTGTCCGAGTTAGTGAGTGTCCGGGTTAGTGAGTGTCCGGGTTAGTGAGTGTCCAGGTTAGTGAGTGTCCGGGTTAACGAGTGTCAGTGTTAACGAGTGTCAGTGTTAACGAGTGTCCGGGTTAACGAGTGTCAGTGTTAACGAGTGTCCGGGTTAACGAGTGTCCGGGTTAACGAGTGTCCAGGTTAGTGAGTGTCCGGGTTAACGAGTGTCAGTGTTAACGAGTGTCCGGGTTAACGAGTGTCCGGGTTAACGAGTGTCCGGTTTAGCGGGGTGTGTCCGGCCAACGCCTCACTTAAATATAACAAATAATGAACATTTATTACAACTTACGTTAATAAAAGTAATTAATATATTCTGGAAAGACTTTATACAAGACTTATGGTCAGACAATTCGGATTTGGTTTCTGGTGTAATTTTTTCAATGGAGGATTTGGAGTCAATCAGGATTAACTGACTATAATTCCTTAGTTGTTATAGTGTGTGTGTGTGTGTGTGTGTGTGTGTGTCTTAACTACCGGAGATAACTCGAAGCACCTTCTTAACTTTAACGACTATTAGACTTGAAAGGAACCATTATTGATGTTCTCTCATAAACTATCTCCCAGCTCAAACTACGACCTTACCCTCTTAAACTGCCAATTGGTAGCGGGTGGGGTCGTAAATCACCAACTACCACAAAAACAAACATTGTTATCACCACACAAACCACCAATGGCTCACCCCACCTCGTTAAACCCCGTAACTGCCCTTAAACTGTGCACAACTAAAACGTTCAATTCAATTATCAGTCGACCGAGCGCCAGGCAGCTAACACTACCATGGCTGAGGTAAACAATGTAAACACTGCCATGGCTGAGGTAAACAATGTAAACACTGCCATGGCTGAGGTAAACAATGTAAACACTACCATGGCTGAGGCAAACAATGTAAACACTACCGTGGCTGAGGCAAACAATGCAAACACTACCGTGGCTGAGGTAAACAATGTAAACACTACCATGGCTGAGGTAAACAATGTAAACACTACCATGGCTGAGGTAAACAATATATACACTGCCATGGCTGAGGTAAACAATGTAAACACTGCCAATATACTAAACAGATCCAGACGTAAACTTTATATATATATATATATATATATATATATATATATATATATATATATATATATATATATATATATATATATAATGCTTATACTTTCATAAAACAACACAGCCTCCTAAAGTTTTAACAATTCATTATTTACATATGCAATTGCAATATGCAAATCGTGTTGCACGTTCAATTCTGTATGAAAACTATTTATGCTGAAAGTGTCTTAATTTTCACCACAATCTCTCCCTCACCATCACCTCTCTTACCTCACTCTCCCCCTCACCATCACCTCTCTTACCTCACTCTCTCCCTCACCATCACCTCTCTTACCTCACTCTCTCCCTCACCATCACCTCTCTTACCTCACTCTCTCCCTCACCATCACCTCTACCTCACTCTCTCCCTCACCATCACCTCTTACCTCACTCTCCCCTCACCATCACCTCTCTTACCTCACTCTCTCCCTCACCATCACCTCTCTTACCTCACTCTCTCCCTCACCATCACCTCTCTTACCTCACTCTCTCCCTCACCATCACCTCTCTTACCTCACTCTCTCCCTCACCATCACCCTACTCACCTCTCCCTCACCATCACCTCCACTCTCTCCCTCACCATCACCTCTCTTACCTCACTCTCCCTCACATCACCCTCTACCTCACTCTCACCCTCACCATCACCTCTTACCTCACTCTCTCCCTCACCATCACCTCTCTTACCTCACTCTCTCCCTCACCATCACATCTCTTACCTCACTCTCGCCCTCACCCTCACCTCTCTTACCTCACTCTCCCCCTCACCATCACCTCTCTTACCTCACTCTCCCCTCACCATCACCTCTCTTACCTCACTCTCTCCCTCACCATCACCTCTACCTCACTCCCTCACCATACCTCTACCATCTCCCACCATCACCTCTCTTACCTCACTCTCCCCCTCACCATCACCTCTCTTACCTCACTCTCCCCCTCACCATCACCTCTACCTACTCTCCCTCACCATCACCTCCTACTCACTCTCCCCTCACCATCACCTCTCTTACCTCACTCTCTCCCTCACCATCACCTCTCTTACCTCACTCTCTCCCTCACCATCACCTCTCTTACCTCACTCTCTCCCTCACCATCACCTCTCTTACCTCACTCTCTCCCTCACCATCACCTCTCTTACCTCACTCTCTCCCTCACCATCACCTTCTCAGCCCCCTCCCCTTCTACTCTCTTCCTCACTAACATCCTCTTCCCCATCTGCTCCTTCCCCACCTTCCAATTCCTCTCTAATCTCTCACTCTCCCACAACCCCCAACAATCCCCCCCCCCACTCCCCCACAACACAATATGGCGGTGTTCCTCGCCAGCAAATATCGCCACTGGGGATTTATGAAGGTGTCTCCTGAACCACCAACACGATTGCTCGTTTTCTTTATAAGCGTTACAATGGCGGACCAAATTCCTTGTGGACATTTTTGATAATATCTGTTATCATCTATTTCAGGGTCATGAAGGCAAGGGGAGGTCTGGGTTATTTTTTTAATATTTGTACAAAACTCACTTAATGTTGACCTTGTTTTAGATTGTACTCAATGTCGTCGTTGCTTTACATTGTACTTTATGAACAGTGTCCTTGCTTTACATTGTACTCGCTTAACGTTGTCCTTGCTTTACATTGTACTCGCTTAACGTTGTCCTTGCTTTACATTGTACTCGCTTAACGTTGTCCTCGCTTTACATTGTACTCGCTTAACGTTGTCCTCGCTTAACGTTGCCCTCAAGATAATGGTGCACCTCCCATAAACACACATACAACATCCTTAAACATGATATCAATTTAAACGAAAAGCAACATTCATCAGCTATACACACGTCACATACACGACTCCACAAACACATGCTAGCTATACACACGTCACATACACGACTCCACAAACACATGCTAGCTATTGCTGTGTGTCCAGGGAGTTTTGACCGCTACTGTACCACTGTAAATAAACCTTAAAAGAGAAAATGAATAAATCTACATAATAGGTTAAGAAGAATAAGTGATAATGAGACATGAAAATGATAATAATGGAAATATATCAATTTATTCCCCCATAACGTTTTCACTATCATCATCTAGAAGACTTCACCATCACCTACAACACTTCATCATCACACTCAATCATCACCATTATCTACAGCACAACACCACCCACCTTTTACCATCATCATCACACTTCACCATAACCATCACACTCCACCATCACTATCACACCTCACCATCAGCTACAACACATTATAGGGGGTAAACACATAAGCTAGAATCTATCATCGCTGTTTGCATTGTTGACGGATTGATACGGTGGCTATAATGCTTGGCTACAAACTATGAATGTATAATGCTCTCTCTCTCTCTCTCTGTTTCTCTCTCTCTCTCTCTTCTATAAATATCACAAGTACATTTCTGACAAAGTTTTTTCCCAAAAGCCTAAAGTAAAAAAACAGCCCGACAAACACATTCACGGACATATAATCATAACAGTCCTGACATCATATTTTTATTGCAAGAGCAGAGTAACAATTAGGCCATGCTAATTACCAGTTAATTGATAGTGGGAATTAATTATGGTTCAATTATCAACAACACACTACGGGAAGCTAAATTTACTAATATAATAACATAAGTGATTTGGGGGGAGGGGGGAGGGGTGAGGGGGGGGGAGGGAGGGGGGAAGGAGGGGGTAAATAAGTTTGTTTTAGTTACTCGTGAATTATGAATATTTCCCGTTTTTTATGGTTTGTTTATTTAGTTATTAAAGTTTATTCTCTTCCTCCTTCTCCTTCTTCCCCTTCCCTCCTCCCCTGTTCCACCACTTCTTCTCTTCCTCCTCCTCTTGATTGTCCTCCTGCTTCTCATTCTCTTGCTTTCCTCTTCCTGCTTGTTCCTCCCCTTCCTCCTGCTCTCCATCCTGCCCCCCACCTCCCCTTCCTCCTGCTCCCCATCCTCTTTCCCTTCCTCCTGCCCCCCCACCTCCCCTTCCTCCTGCTCCCCCACCTCCCCTTCCTCCTGCCCCCACCTCCCCTTCCTTCTCCTCTATCTACCTCACCTGTATAGAGTTAATTAATCAATATCTCACCTGCAGTGTCATGTAATAATGGTTTTACCTGGGCATCAGCATCTGGTAACCTTACATAGTTAAGTGTTGCTTATGCTATCACCCACACACACACACACACACACACACACACACACACACACACACTCACACTCAAAACATCTTCCATAACGTACTACTGCCTGAACCCATACACAGACCAACTTAACTTTATTTACACAACACAAATTAGAAGCAGAGGACAGGGCCAAGGAACACCAAGGGGAGTACAGTTCATTAGCAGCGTCAACACAGTGAGTTATGTAATGTGTGTTGATGTTTTTTCTTTTCCTTTTACGTTGGGTACAGGGTGTCAATTAAAGAGAGAGAGAGAGAGAGAGAGAGAGAGAGAGAGAGAGAGAGAGAGAGAGAGAGAGAGAGAGAGAGAGAGAGAGTGAACGTATAAAACTAATGAAGAAATATTAAGATAAATAAAGAAAATAAATAAATACGATAGGAAGATGAGAAGAAACAAAGAAAACACAACAACAACAACAACAACAACAAAAACACTATGAAACAAACACACAAAAAATAAAAATAAAAAGCCTAATAAACAAGACACAACTGTAGGTAGTTAATGAACCTCTGTGAATTATAATGCCAGGTAACTACAGGTAACTAGTTCAGGTATAATACAGCCCAACACTATAACTCTTACCCAAGGTGCTCTCCAAGTACCTGTAATTATCACGTAAAGAAACACCAAGGTCAGATTTGGCTGCAGATTATAGATTTTCATTCAAATTTAAGCTTTATAATTCAGATTTTCATTCAGATATCAGATTTTTATTGACATTTTAGGTCTATAATTCAGATTTTCATTCAGATTTTCATTTCGATTTCAGATGTTCATTCGGATTACAGGTCTAAAACTCCCGATTTCAGATTAAAGTTGTAATTTGGATTTTAGATTTCTGATTGACTTTCAGATTTTGATTCAGATTTCAGATTATACAGATAGTTTGTGATTCAGATTTAGGTCTTCAGCTCAGATTTCAGATTATGCAGATTCTTATTCAAAGTTCTAATTTCTTCCTCTTCCATAATCAATAAAATTATCAATATTCCCATTCCCATAACCAAGTACTTATCATTCCTAGTATTCCAATTCCCATTATATCCACTATTCCGATTCCTACAACACACATTCTTCCAAAAATTCCCATTCCCATTATTCCTACTCTTCCTAATCATCATTCCATGCCCCAAACGAAGCTACCATTCCCATTTCTACACCACCAATTACAACCATCAACCATACCATTCCCACCATTCCCACCATTCCCATCATTCCCACCATTCCCACCATTCCAGCATCTTATACTAATCCTTCAAGACGTTAATCACCCACTAGGATCAAGCTAATCTCACCTTATCCCTTTAACTCGGCCTTGAGAGAATGACTTTATGTTCCGTGTGTGTGTGTGTGTGTGTGTGACAAGCAACAACAGCAAGTCCTGACACGCCCTTCCTTATCATATCCTATACGAAGCTCCCTCAAGCTCCCCCATACTCCCTCAAGCTCCCTCAAACTCCCTCATACTCCCCCAAGCTCCCTCAAACTCCCCCAAACTCTCCCTCAAACTCCCCCAAACTCCCTCAAGCTCCCTCAAACTCCCTCATACTCCCAAGTTTCAACTCCCTCGACTACTAACACGCAACACGATCGTCTCATAAGTAATTCACTCCCGGAGTTGGTAATGAACTAATACGCCAGGTAAGTAATGTTGTGTCTGGCCAGAATGTCTTTAATTAGATGTGTAAATAATGACACCTGTGTTACCTGTCTCTCTTATTATTAATCTTATTGTCTCACCTCCCAGACCACCTGTCCCGGGGGAGAGAGGGGGGGGGGAGGGGGAAGGTGGGATGGGAGGGAGGAGGGGGAAGGTGTGGATGGGAGGGAGGGGGAAGGTGGGATGGGAGGGGGGGGAAGGTGGGATGGGAGGGGGGGGAAGGTAGGATGGGAGGGGGGAAGTTAAAGGTGGGATGGGGGAGGTTGGAGGTGGGAGGGTAAGGGGAGGGGGACTAGGAGAGAGGGGAAGCGGGGGAAGGTGAGAGGGGGAGGGGAGGAAGGGGGCTAAGTTAATACACACTACCCGTCCGTTCGTCCGTGAGTTATAAACATCATTAACTCAACTAAATATCTAAGATAATTCTAATCACACACACACACACACATACACACACACACACACACACACACACACACACCAGCTTCAGTATTCACAGTCTACAATCCCGTCATCATCCACGGCTCTCAGCATCGTGGTCGCCTTTCGTGTGTATTCAAGGAGACTCAACAACTTGCCTTCAACCAGCTGCCGTTCTTAGTGGCTTATAACAACTTTTCTCAGGACGAATCACAGTCATCTTTATACCACACGGGAAATTCACCTTCGTTTAAGAATTTGTCTCCTCGGTGATTTTATTTTAATTTTTGGTGATTGATGGGTGATTGGTTATTTTACAGGTGATATAGATACAGTCAAGTACTAAATTATGTTCGCCTGTGTCCTTCTGAATAACGAACCCCGCCCGACGCATGAACCCGAAGCATTTATGAATAGAATAATGTATCAGTTTATCGTTTCGGGTTCACGAGTCTCATCTGAAGGTTCGTGGTTCAGAAGGAGAGGTGAACGGGCTTTAGTGGTTAACTGTACTGTATATAGCTCAGGTTAACGGCGTGTATGATAGATTGAGTTATTACTGTATTTCATATTTAACTCAACAAATCTCAGCTAATTACTTCCTTATCTGTGAGAGAAAGATTTATAACCGTGAGTAATTCCCATCATATTTACCTCTGCAAATCTCAGCTAATTCTGTCAAATTTGTAAGTAAAGCAAAAAATAAATAAAAAAATGAGCTATTTACATTTTCCTAATTTTTAGCTCAACAAATCAAAGCTAATTCCTCCCTTTCATGGCGACAGAAAAAAAATAGTGAAAAATTAACCATCCAATCTAACTCAACAAACTAGAGCTAATTAGTACAGTCAGGAGGTAAAAAAAGATACCACATACCATAAAAATTACCTTTTAAATTTACCTTCACAATTTATCCCTCAGGTGTAAGACTAAAAATTACAGGTAATATTTGATAATTTCTTCATATTTAACATTACAGTAGAGTAAAACCTCCATATAGCGGACTTCTCTCTCTATAGCCCGTTAAATAGAGGCTTTACTCGTTAATTATCCCCTGGTGGTGGTGGTGGTCTCTCTCTCTCTCTCTCTCTCTCTCTCTCTCTCTCTCTCTCTCTCTCCATTACCTCTTCATCTACCTCGTTTACTCCCTCTCCATTTTTATTCACCCATCCCTTCTTCTCTATCTGCCTCTATTATTTCTAATTATTCCTCCTTTATCTCCCTCTCTCAATTTTATTCCTACATTGTCTGTATCATAAATTCCTATCTTCCTTCTTCCTCCTTTCTCTCCCTTCCTTTCTTCCCTCCTCCTTTCTCTCCCTTCCTGCCTTCCCTCCTCCTTTCTCTCCACCTATTAACTTCTCTTATTTTCTTTCTCTTCTTTCCTTACACCTCTTCTCACTTTTCCCCTCTCTCTCTTTCCCTCCTTTATCTTCCCTCCTTCCTTCCTTCCTTCCTTCTTTCTCTCTCTCCCTTCCTTCCCTCTTCCTCCTCCTCACTGCTCTTCCTACATCGTTCCATCACCTTTATTTCCGCCTCTGCTCTTTGTACCCACCCACCCTTAGCGCAACAGCCCTTAGCATCCACCCACCCTTAGCGCAACAGCCCTCAGTATCCACCCACCCTTAGCGCAACAGCCCTCAGTATCCACCCACCCTTAGCGCAACAGCCCTCAGTATCCACCCACCCTTAGCGCAACAGCCCTCAGTATCCACCCACCCTTAGCTCAGCAGCCCTCAGTATCCACCCACCCTTAGCTCAGCAGCCCTTAGCATCCACCCGCCCATAGCCAACCAGCCCTCAACACCCACAACTTCAAGGACCAGCCGCTGGGAATATTGGCCCACCTTCTTACATCACAACCCTTGCGTTTGGTGCCAATATGGAGCCTCTAGTGAATCCATTTCCGGCAATAAGTTCCATTTTTCCAGGACGGTGCTGGAGGCGGTAAATCTGACCCAATGCCGACGGTGTGACATCCAAGGCACTTGTTTGTCCAGAGGGAGAACGTGTTATATGTTACAAGAGAAAGCGTAACGGAGGGGAAGCGTTACTCTCAGTCTAGTAACGTTGAAGTGGAAGACGGGAATTTGTTTATTTACAACATGATTATAGTTTACAATCAGGTGTTGTTAATGAGGTTGTTAATGAGGTTAGTATGTTGTGATAGTTAAGAGGATGGGATTGATTTTTTTTTTTTTATATTGAAATGTTTGGTTATTTTATTTATCAGATAATATAGAGACAGATTAAACGATATAACTCAGCATGTAACACACACACACACACACACACACACACACACACACACACACACACACACACACACACACGTGCGTCACTACTATTGTTAATCTCTGACAATAAAGAACAACAACCAGCAGCTTTGAGAAGGAAATTGTAAGGAAGATAATATTGATCACTGTAAAGGCTGGTCTCTCTCTCTCTCTCTCTCTCTCTCTCTCTCTCTCTCTCTCTCTCTCTCTCTCTGTATGTGTGTGTGTGTGTGTGTGTGTGTGCGCGCGCGTCTGTCTGTCTGTCTGTCTGTCAACACCGTAACTGGGTAGAGAAATATGTCAAGGGATTCAGGATAGGTTAGGTTAGGTTACAACTGAGGCACCGGGTTTCGGATTCGGCTCCAGAAATGAATGAATCTCAGGTGAATGTTTTGAAACCTCCGGGGTTATGATGGGGGGAAGCGAAACGATAATACATGCCAGCAAGTCGTCGTAAACTTTGGAGCGGGCGCATTCTTCCCTCCCCAAACTCCCTCATAACTTAACTTAGACGATACTGTTAGGGCAAGTTGAGCCAGAGTGTGTGTGTGTGTGTGTAAGTCACGCTAAGTTGTGGCGGCTTACTTGGGCTCAGTGCTCTAGTTCACGGTAAGAGTCGACTTGTGTTTCGAACCACTCCGTGATTCTTTGGTGTTCGGGGTCGTGTTAGAGGTCGTGTTAGAGGTCGTTTTGGGGGAGGTCGTGTTGGGGGAGGTCGTGTTGGGGGAGGTAGTGTTGGGGGAGGTCGTGTTAGAGGTCGTGTTGGGGGAGGTCGTGTTAGAGGTCGTGTTGGGGAGGTCGTGATGAGGGTCGTTCTGAGGGAGGTAGTGTTAGAGGTCGTTTTGGGGGAGGTCGTGTTGGATAATAATAATAATAATAATGAAAACCCAAAATAACAAATATGATAACAATGAATTTAAACAAATATATATTCCACAACCATCATCACCACCATAACCTCAACCACCACCACAACCATCATCACCACCACAACAATCATCACAACCTCATCCACCATCACCACCACAACCATCATCACCACCACAACCATCATCACCACCACAACCATCATCACCACCACAACAATCATCACCATCACAACCATCATCACCACCACAACCATCATCACCACCACAACCATCATCACCACCACAACAATCATCACCATCACAACCATCATCACCACCACAACCATCATCACCACCACATCCTCAACCATCACACCACCATCATCACCACCACAACCATCATCACCACCACATCCTCAACCATCACACCACCATCATCACCACCACAACCTCCACCATCATCACCACTATAACCATCATCACCACCACTCCCACCACAACCATCATCACCACCACTACCACCATCATCACTACTACCACCATCATCACCACCACAACCACAACCATCACCACCACTACCACAACCACAACCACCACCACCCTCGTCATCCCATCGACGTCAACAAACACACTTAACCTCTTTTGTCACCTCCATAAATTTTGATCCCAGTTCAATCAAGGCTGACTGGCACCTTCCCTACACTCTACCCCCTCCAGGTGCCACTCTCTCCCTCTCCTCATTCCAGTCTGTGTTAAAAGAGGCGTCAGGTTGATGCCGTCAGGTGGTAATAAGGGTGTCAAGTTGAGGTGCCAGGCTAGGGTGCCAGGATGGGAGTAATTAGGTTTTGTACTCTCGTGTGTTGACAGAGGTGCCAGGATATAGTGCCAATATAACAGTAATGAAGTGAACCAGCGGGCACTATCCACCCCCCCCCCCCCCACCCAACCGCTAAAACTATGTTGGTAAATATTCAAACTTCCCAATGGACAGACGTGTGATATACGTACAGCAGGAAGGCAGGCACTTATGGCACTACAAAGAGACCAATTACCACAGTGCCACAGGTTTAATCACTGCCTCGACCAACCAAAAGTGCCACCCTCAGACAGTGCTACAAGTGTCCAGGGAATATTGATCACAACTGAACATATACAAGATTGCATTAAAAAGGGTATTTGAAGGCAGAAGAATGGGGGTTAGGGGGGAGAGAGAAAGGGAATTAAGGAAAGAAAGGAACGGGGAAGGTAGAGGAGGGTAGAGGAAGAAAGGGAAGGAGGGGAGAGGAGGGTAGAAGAAGAAAGGGAAGGGGAGGGTAGAGGAGGGTAGAGGAAGAAAGGGAAGAGACGGAGGGGAGAGGAGGGTAGAGGAAGAGAGTGGAAGAAAGGAAAGAAAAGGATAAGAAAAGAAGAGAAAGGAAGGGAATGGGAAGGAAATGGTTAAGAGAAGGTACACGTTCCTTCCTGTAAACGAAGGCAGTAAATAACATCACTAAACCCGGCAGGTGTTGTAAAAAAAAACCGAAGTGAAGTGAGACAGACGAGAAGACGATGGCCGGCCTAGATTAAACCTTCGCCAGGGAGAACACACCTTGATTATATTTACACCTAATACACCTACACAGACAGGTGACACAGAGGTACACCTACACAGACGGGTGACACAGCGGTACACCTACGCAGACGGGACACAGCGGTACACCTACACAGACGGGACACAGCGGTACACCTACACACACAGGTGACACAGCGGTACACCTACACACACAGGTGACACAGCGGTGCATCTACACACACAGGTGACACAGCGGTACACCTACACACACAGGTGACACAGCGGTACACCTACATAGACAGGTGACACAGCGGTACACCTGGTGATGTCAATAAGGTGTGTTTCTGGGTGTAATATGAGACCACATAACAACAACAACAACAACAACAACAACAATAATAATAATAATAATAATAATAATGTCATCACTTCATTGGAGGATAGATCATTGTTTAATCATTTCATTCTTATTTCCCTCCTCACTTTCTTTCTCTCTTCTCTTCGTTCTTCACCCTTTTGTCTCTTCCCTTTCTCTTTCTTCTTTCTCTCACACTTTCTTTTTGTTCTCTTGGTTCATTTGCTCCTGATTTCTCTTTATTTTATTTTTCTTTAATTATCTCTCTCTCTCTCTCTCTCTCTCTCTCTCTCTCTCTCTCTTTCCTTCATTTGTCTGTCTCTTTCTCTGTCTGTTTCTCTGTTTGTCTGTATGTCTGTTTCTCCCTCTTTCGCTCTTTGTTTATATCCGTCTGCGTCTGTGTAACCTAACCTAACCTAACCTAACCACCATTACCCACTCCTGCTGCGGGCGGCCAGGGAGCAGCTCTCAGATTGGCTCATTGTCATCCCCCCCACTGCCTATTGGTTAATGAGATTACACCCAAGCTCGTGATTGGTGAGGATGATCGTGTTCCGCGGCAGCTATTGGTTAATGAGGTTACGGTCGGTCTCGTGATTGGGCGAATGTGGAATTCCTGGACCTATTAGGGTGGGGGGAGGTGGGGGAGGATTGGTGGGTGATGGGGTAGAGGGGGGTGGGGGTAGAGAGGGTGGAGTAGGGGGAGTGGTGGGGGAAGGGGGGGAAGTAGAGGGGGAGAGTGGAGGGGTAGAGGGGGGAGTGGAGGGGTAGAGGGGGGAGTGGAGGGGTAGAGTGGTGGAGTGGAGGGGTAGAGTGGTGGAGTGGAGGGGTAGAGGGGGGGAGTGGAGTGGTGGAGTGGAGGGGTAGAAGGGGGGGGGGTAACTGAGGTATATGCCCCCTGCATTAACAGTTCCTAAGATGAATTTCTGTACGTTAGGTTAGGTTAGGTTAGGTTAGGTTAGGTTAGGTTAGGTTAGGTTAGGTTAGACCCCTCATAAAAAACACTACAATTTGGCCACATCTTAACTTAACATCTTTCTATTACTCCACAGAGAAGTTAACTATATTACCTAAATTTTAAAATAATCTTATAAAAAAAAAAAATCCAGCCATACCCAACCTTTGTGACTGTCGACCATAATATGAGTTTATGACCAGACGATCGGTAAAATGACCACGTTAGGTGAGATATACGGCACTATCCCCTGACTTGTGACTCGAAATTACGTGTTCCCAGGTGAGATGAAAACACGCAGGCGGGTTAGGCGACACGTGTGATTCGCTACCCGGAAATACACGCATATATAATTCCATAATGATATGAATTCGGGTCCTGGAATTACATAGTGAACTGAGGCAAGTTTCTCAAAAGCCAGGTATTGTTGGATTTTCCTCACAACTGGAGATGAGAGAGCGTGTGTCCACCTGGCTGGCTTACAATAATGCACAAACGGAGTCTAAAATGATACCAACATTGTACTGAGACTCTACCACATTGTACTGAGACTCTACCAACATTGTACTGAGACTCTACCACATTGTACTGAGACTCTACCAACATTGTACTGAGACTCTACCAACATTGAACTGAGACTCTACCAACATTGAACTGAGACTCTACCACATTGTACTGAGACTCTACCAACATTGAACTGAGACTCTACCAACATTGAACTGAGACTCTACCACATTGTACTGAGACTCTACCACATTGTACTGAGACTCTACCAACATTGAACTGAGACTCTACCAACATTGAACTGAGACTCTACCACATTGTACTGAGACTCTACCACATTGTACTGAGACTCTACCACATTGAACTGAGACTCTACCAACATTGAACTGAGACTCTACAACATTGTACTGAGACTCTACCAACATTGAACTGAGACTCTACAACATTGTACTGAGACTCTACAACATTGAACTGAGACTCTACCAACATTGAACTGAGACTCTACAACATTGAACTGAGACTCTACCTTTGATGATAATAGATTCACAAATGCTGGTTAAGGTTGGATAATAATTTCTCGTAAACTTAAGAGGTAATTGACTTAAAATAAAGAAATTAAATAAAATACAAAATGGTGGCCAACTCACACTGAGACTCTACCTTTAACACCAGGTAAAGGAAATCATTAACCTGTCATCATTACCACCTCGAGGCTTCAGGTATAAATACTAATTAAAAAAGAGATGACATTAAGCAGTGCCATCCGGATCTCCCCCCCCCCTCCCTCCATCTACACACCTCTCCCCCCTCCCTCCCCCCCTCCCTCCCCCCTCGCCTCATTTACATATCGAATTACTTCTCTTGAAAAACAGATTAAATATTCATGAGAAACATAACCGGGAGAAAACGGAGGAAGTGATATCCGTATGAGTGTTTGTCAACCAGCAGTAGTGGTGTGTGTGTGTGTGTGTGTGTGTGTGTGTGTGTGTGAAGATTGGACTCATAAACGGAATCAATTTTGGAGTTTTAGATCAGGAAAATTAATCATATCCCTCAACATGAGCGATAAACCCAACCTAACCTAACCCAACCCAACCTAACCTAACCTAACCTAACCTAACCTAACCTAACCCAACCTAACCTAACCCAACCTAACCTAACCTAACCCAACCTAACCTAACCTAACCCAACCTAACCTAACCTAACCTAACCAACCTAACCTAACCTAACCTAACCCAACCTAACCTAACCTAACCCAACCTAACCTAACCCAACCTAACCTAACCCAACCTAACCTAACCTAACCTAACCCAACCTAACCTAACCTAACCCAACCTAACCTAACCTAACCTAACCTAACCCAACCTAACCTAACCTAACCCAACCTAACCTAACCTAACCCAACCTAACCTAACCTAACCTAACCCAACCTAACCTAACCTAACCCAACCTAACCTAACCTAACCCAACCTAACCTAACCTAACCCAACCTAACCTAACCTAACCTAACCCAACCCAACCTAACCTAACCTAACCTAACCTAACCTAACCCAACCTAACCTAACCTAACCTAACCTAACCCAACCTAACCTAACCCTTCCCTAGAAAAAAATATCTCCAGTGATAAATTTTTCCCCGGAATTATTCTCACTTTAATAATATTTAATACAAAACATTTCACGGGAAATTTATAAGGAAAAAAATACCACCAAAAAATAATAGTCGGTGTTAGGGGAAAAAAAGTGCGTTAGGGAAGTATTTTAGGGATATGTCCCCCATGTTGCATGCATTTGGCGCTGCATCAACTTGAATACATGAATATATCAAAGTTTAAATGAAATTATTCACGCTTTAGTATTGTGTGTGTGTGTGTGTGACCAGTATAATTTACATACTGTATAACTTAGAATAAGTAATTAATAACTTACAACTACGGCTGTATAATTATGATCATTCATTATTCAGTGACCTGTAGAGGGTAGAGGTTGTCCCTAGGTTATATCACTTGGCGCGGTATTAAACCTCCCGCAGCTGTTAGTCTTCTCCGAGTGTCGCAGTCTAATGCAACTCTCTCTTTCAGTTGTAGGTATTTCTTTAAACACTCAATAGATTGCTCATTTGTGGTAATTGGATACTTTGCTTCACACTTGCAATGTGTCAAGTATGTTAGATAGTTAGTTAAGTAATATGTGGATAATGGCACCGCCAGTTAAGAGTGATTCATGGGTCAAAGGAATCATTTACGTAATGTAAACACTGCTGACTGTAGCTATGCTTGACATTCCACAGAGGTGACTAATTCTTCCTTCGAGAACCTTCTAGAAGCATTACTCATAGATCCCTCAACTGGAGAGTGTGGGAATAACTCTCTATGGGCGTGGCATCCCCTTAGCTAGTCTTGAACTGGACCCCAGAGAGTAGAGATCTACACCTAAACCACCTCAGTACGAGCTCGCCTAACACAAGAGCCTGCCTCAGTTCTAGCGCGACTCACATCCAGAACTCTTCAGTACTAGATCACCACGCCAGCCTAATTTACTGCACAGTATTAAGAAGATTTGTAAATATCACACCACTGTACATATACACCTGTCTTGTGTACGATTTTCCCACTTTTATGCTCAGATGGACAACAATTATCGACAGACTCACGCATTTTACTGATATCAACAGGACTCTAAAGAACAACAAGCAAATTACTTTCAAGTGGGACTGTATACTGACAAGTCCCACTCCTCACAGGCCTTACAAGTTACAGGTCTACATGTATGTGTGTGTGTGTGTGTGTGTGTGTGTGTGTCTTCCACCTTGTCAACAACACCACATTCTTTCTCACCTCCTCCCCCTTCTTCCTGATTCTCCTCCTCCTCCTCCTCATCTTCTCCCTCTCTCTTTTACTCCCCACTTTCTCTCCTCCTCCTCCTCTCCTGTTCCTTCCCTTGCTCTTCGCCTGCTCCTTCTCCTCCTCCCACTTTCCTCTCCTCCTCCAACTGGTCTTCCTGCTCCCATTCCTCCTCCTCCTCCTATTGGTCTTCCTACTCCTCCTCCTCTCACTTCCTCTCCTCCTCTTCCTCCGCCTCCTCTTCCTCCTACTGGTCTTCCTACTCCTCCTCCTCTCACTTCCTCTCCTCCTCTTCCTCCGCCTCCTCTTCCTCCTACTGGTCTTCCTACTCCTCCTCCTCTCACTTCCTCTCCTCCTCTTCCTCCGCCTCCTCTTCCTCCTACTGGTCTTCCTACTCCTCCTCCTCCCATCCTTCACCACCACCTCAGAAATCTTACACCTCAAAACCTCTAAGGGAAGTTTCCTGTGACTCTGGCCGGTCTAGGCAAAACTTTCCCCCAACACAAATACTCACCAACTGGAGACCTGTGAAACATGACTTCTGGCCACGAGTGAAAGAAGATTTATTTGACCGGCCACACACACACACACACACACACACACACACACACACAGTACAATCATCATCACCATCATTACCTCACCATTTGCACCACACCTATCTCTCTTACCATTATCACCATATACACTACACCCCAACAGAGGCCTCACGACCAACCCGCGTACACCGCCTCTACGGAGTTATTATACCACTTAATTGAGGTGCCGTCGGTAAGAGCGGTAATTTACACTAATTATCTCACACAATTATGTCGTAAGGACAGCTAAGTGGGCTGTAAAGATCCTCTGCTGGGATTCCCAAAGGTTACTGTGATAATTCTCTCTCCTAAATGTTGATAGCATCCAATTGGCACACTGAGATGGTAAACAAGATGGCGTCAATATCTCACCGTGACTGGAATGTAACTTTTCCTCGAGGGGGAAATAATAAGATGGTAAACAAAATGGCGTCCATATATCACCGTGACTGTACGTATAAGACTGCATCTAATTTGTTCATTATAGCAACACAACAAGAATATGAGAGACAAGATGGCGTCCAAAACACACTGTGACTCTAAAAAGTAATTTCCCTAAACTGAAAATGCCTCTTAAGTGACCAACCTAACATACTTCCTTGACCCCTTAACTATGCAACGAATGACTCCTTTAACTATAGTGTAGCTTCGACCTAGCACCCACACAGTCACGCATCATTACTACACTGACCACCACCAACCTAACCTAACCTAACCTAACCTGACCTAACCTAACCTAACCTAACCCAACCTAACCTAACCTCCCCACCCACCCCCCCTTCCCCCTTACTCTAGTACCTCATACCAGCAGGACCGTGGACGCCCCTCCCTCCCTCCCCCTTGCCATTCTCCCTCTCCCTACTCCCCACTCACCCCCTCCCCTCCCTACTCTCCCTCCACGTCCTACCCTCCCCTCTCTCCCTGTCCTCCCTCTTGGTCCTCCCCAAACGTAAAATCTTTCCAATTTAAAAGAGATCGGTGTAAAAGCTTTGGTGTGTATAGTCCGTAACGGGTGACTGCCGCCCTCTCTTACATCAACAACAGTTTCCACAACACCTTAACCGAACCTAAACCTAACCTAACCTAACCTTAACCTAAAAACCTGGAAAACAAACTGGCGTCAAAACTTCACAGAGACTCTACCTGAACTAGTTGAGAGAAAATATAGCAAAAATAAATATCTCTCACTTGCGGTATATCATTGTCAGTCATGTCAGGAGAGGCGGGAGGTGGGGGGAGGGAGGGAGGGGGGCGGGGGGGGGGGCACCGGGCTGACAGTGCGGCAATATACTGTACAAGTTGTCGCTACACCCCTTGCTGACGCCCCCCAGCTGACACCACCGCTATTTGTTCTGACTCAGCTGACACGACGCGGCATTTCTACAGTGTCAGCAACCAATATTATTAATACTATTTCTGTCTGTCTGTCTGTTTGCCTGTCTGTCTGTTTGTTACTGGTTGTCTGTCCGTCTGTCTGTGTCAGTTAATAATACATACTCTCTCTCTCTCTCTCTCTCTCTCTCTCTCTCTCTCTACCTCCCTCCCTCTTTCCTTTCCTCCTTCCCATTCTCCCTCCCACCTCCCCAACTCCCTCCCTCTTCCCAGCCGTGCTTCAATACTTCTCACCCAAATGTGAATAACAAAGTGTGAGGCCAGACATACTGCCTCACACTCCTGTACTCACGCTGTTGTGAATAAGTTACCCTTTATGTATAGAACTAAACAAAGAATTTATTTGAAATACTGTGTAACATTCAGTGCCATAATATCCTGACCACGGGGGTTAATTATTCTGACCCTTTGTGAACTATAGTCTGTAATCCTTTTGCTCTACCGCTCACAGGATTTGTATGGGGTGCACAATAAACTAGCTGTTGTACGTAGCAAACCAAAATTTAAATTAATACCTCCCTCACACCCTCCCTCCCTCCCTCCCTCACACCCTCCCTCCCTTCCTCCCTCCCTCCCTGACAGTTAGTTATTGCAGTATCAACAACGTGCAACACATAGATAATGGTAATGATGATGATGATGATGATGTGTGTATGTGTGTGTGTGTGCATAAAACACAAACACCAATCAATATATAATGCGGCTGCTGAACGTCTTTTTGTGTTCGTCCGTCCGTCCGTTTATTATTTACTCTCGCTACTCCCACAACACTGGTCCTACAAAGTCCCCCCCCCCCCACAAGGGTAGATGCAAGAGGGGGGGGGGGAGGAGGGGTAAGAATAACAATAAGAAACAGGGGAGGGGGGAAAGGGAGTGGGGGAGGGGGGAGGAAGAACATAAGAAGCGGAGGAGTGAGGGTGGGGGTGACGGGAGAGGTGGACGGTGGAGGGGGGAGGGTGGGGGTGACGGGGGAGGTGGAGGGGGAAGGAGGAGGGTGGGGGTGACGGGGGAGGTGGAGGGGGAAGGGGGAGGGTGGGGGTGACGGGGGAGGTGGAGGGGGAAGGGGGAGAGTGGGGGTGACGGGGGAGGTGGAGAGGGAAGGGGGAGGGGGGGGGATACAATTAAGAAGTACCTCATACGCCCACCAGGCCCCATCAACGGGGTGGGTGGCGCCTCAGGTCTGCCAGTCGTAGGGCCGGATACAGCCTGGAAACCGTAACCGTACTTGGTGGGTAAGGTGGTTCGGTTAGTAATGGTCGTTAACAGCTGAGAGAGAGAGAGAGAGAGAGAGAGAGAGAGAGAGAGAGAGAGAGAGAGAGAGAGAGAGAGACAAAAGTGTAGGAGCGAGGAGCTTCTTGATAAGTTCAAGGCAGCCATAGATCGTATTAGGACTAAGGGAGGGATCCCTATCATATGCGGTGTCCTGCCTAGAAGGAGAGTTGGCAGTGAATGGTTGTCAAGGGCGGTTGGTGTTAACGACCGTCTTGACAGATATTGCAAGTCAATATCAGTCCCATTCATTGACAACTGGGACAACTTCTATGGCAGAAGGGACCTTTATGCTAGGGATGGGGTGCACCTGTCTAGGGATGGAGTAGCAACCCTGGCTGGGGCTCTAGAGGGGGCAGTTCAAAAGATATCGAAGTCTTTAAACTGCTAAGGGAACATAGGGGCACGGGGGTGGAGGAGACTGCAGTGGGAGCGGGTAAACAAGGCGAAAGATTACAGGGAAATAGTGTTAGGAATGATGACATAACTAAATTAGACAGGGAGTTTAAAACTAAACGCGGTAAGGGAAGGACTCAGAACACGACTAACTTAAATGTATATTACGCGAACAGTAGAAGTATGAGAAACAAAATGGATGATATTAGGGCCTTGGTATGTACAGAAGAAATCGATATAATTGCATTCACTGAAACATGGATCAACCTAGACACACGTGAATTACCAGTCGAATACCAAATTGCGGGTTACAAACTGTTCCATACCGATAGGCAGACCAGGAAAGGAGGCGGAGTAGCAATCTATGTTAGGGATAATCTGAAGTGTGAAATAAATAAGGAAATAAAAACTGAGAGGAATACAGAAACAATTTGGATAGAATTAAGCGACGGTCGGGAAAAATTAATCACAGGAGTAATATATAGACCCCCCAATCTTGACAGAGTCAATGAGCGACTTATCTGGGATGAAATGCGCAGGGCTTCCATACACAACAAAGTCTGTATAGTAGGCGACTTTAACCTTGGCCAAATAGATTGGACCGACCTTACGGGAAACTCAGAATCAGAGGATTTTCTCGAGACGATCCAGGACTGTTTCCTAAGTCAACATATAACCGAACCCACACGGGGTAATAATATATTGGATTTAGTTTTGTCAAACAGAGAAAACCTCATTAGCAATGTCGAGGTAGGGAACGAACTTGCAAACAGCGATCACAAAGAAATTCGATTCCAGTTAGATTTTCAGGGCAGACGTAAGGAAAATTCCACTAAAGTACCAGATTTCAGAAGGGCAAACTTTGACAGTTTAAAGAGGCAGCTAAGAGAGGGGGTGTCGCGCTTGGCCGTGAACCTGATAGATGACACCGACCTGATAACGAGATCTGAGATTGCCGAGTTCCACGACAATTTAAATAGTGAGTTACTTAATGCACAAAGGCAGAACATACCATACAAAAAACTCAGATCAAACAACAATGACCCTAAATGGATAAATAATTATTTAAAGAACATCATTGGCCAAAGGAAGGCTATAGGTAGAAGGATAAATCGTGGCGAAATTCACCTCCGGGACTATTATAGGGTATTGGCGAGTAGGGTTAAAACCGAGATAAGGAAAGCAAAGAGGAATAATGAGGTAAGGATAGCAAGGGAGGCAAAGACAAACCCCAAAGGATTCTCCCAAATGTACCAAACTAAAACACGAGAAAAGATTGGACCAATACGGTCAGACTCCGGCGAGCTCACTGATAACGACGGAGAAATGAGCAATAATTTGAATAAATATTTTTCAACAGTTTTCACCAGCGAAAATTTAAACATGATACCCGAGGCACCGACTCTATTCAGAGATAGTGAAGAAAACAAATTAAGTGAGATAGTAGTGACTAGTAACGATGTTAGTAAGCAAATAGACAAACTAAAGCCTAATAAGTCACCTGGTCCCGATGAGATATTTGCCAGAGTATTAAAGGAATGTAAGGAAGAGCTTAGTATGCCCTTAGCAAAGTTGTTTAACATGACCTTAAAAACAGGTGTAGTACCAGAATCCTGGAGGATAGCGAATGTAATACCGATCTTCAAGAAGGGGGATAGATCACTATCCTCTAACTACCGCCCAATCAGTCTAACATCAATAGTAGGCAAATTACTGGAAGCAATCATTTCAAACTCTATTCGAAATCACCTGGAGAAGCACAGATTGATCAATGATTCCCAGCATGGCTTCACAAGCGGACGTTCTTGCCTAACTAATCTATTAACATTCTTTTCATCAGTTTTCGAATCAGTGGACGAGGGGCACAATTATGATGTGGTATATCTCGACTTTAGCAAAGCCTTCGACAGAGTACCCCACGAAAGACTAATTAGAAAGGTAGAAGCTCATGGCATCAAAGGTGACATCCTTAAATGGATTAGGGCGTGGTTACTGGACAGGAAACAGCGAGTGAGCATTAACGGCACTAAGTCCCATTGGAGCAACGTCACAAGTGGAGTTCCCCAAGGCTCAGTACTTGGACCATTATTGTTTATTATATACATAAACGACATAGATATCGGCATAGACAGCAACATAAGTAAATTTGCTGATGATACTAAAATAGGACGTGTTATCAAATCTGACGAGGACTCGGCAAAACTACAGGAGGATCTAAACAAATTTTTCGAATGGTCTGAAAAATGGCAGATGAAATTCAACATTGACAAATGTAAAGTACTCAGTATAGGAAATGTAAACAGGGAAACCAGATACCAGATGAACAACGATGCCATAGAGAAATCCGACTGCGAGAGAGATTTAGGAGTAATGATAAGTAGGAACCTTAAGCCAAGTAAACAATGCGTTTTTGCTCGTAACAAGGCTAATAAAGTACTTGGGTTCATACAAAGGAGTGTTAGTTACAAGACTAGCGAGGTCATCCTAAAACTGTATCTTGCTCTTGTGAGACCACACCTGGATTACGCAGTCCAGTTCTGGTCACCATATTACAGAATGGATATAGAATCCTTGGAAAGAATCCAGAGGAGAATGACAAGACTAATCCCGGGTATCAGGAACCTTGAGTATAGAGACAGGTTAAAGCATCTTAATTTGCACTCCCTTGAGAGACGTAGAGCGAGGGGCGACCTGATAGAGGTGTATAAATGGAAGGCAGGGCTAAACAAAGGGGACATTACAAAGGTACTCAAATTATCCAACCAGGAGCGAACTCGTAACAATGGTTTTAAATTGGACAAATTTAGATTTAGGCGTGAAATAGGTAAACACTGGTTTGGAAACAGAGTAGTGGATGAATGGAACAAGTTACCAAATATCATCATTAACTCGAATACGCTGAATTGCTTCAAACATAGGTTGGATGCTCATATGAGCAATAGGGGTTGGGTGTAAACGGGACTGCCCAGTATGGGCCAATAGGCCCGCTGCAGTTTCCTCCATTCTTATGTTCTTATGTTCTTATGTATGTGATCATTAATGTCACTACTATTGCATGTATAACCTAACCTAACCTAACCTCACCTAACCTAACCTAACCTAACCTCACCTAACCTAACCTAACCTAACCTAACCTCACCTAACCTCACCTCACCTCACCTAACCTAACCCCAGAAGTAAAGTAGTACTATATAAACACCTTATGGGGTTTATACCAGGGAGACATCACGGCCACATTACGGGATTGACCATCTCGTGCTCAGCTGGTGTCGAGTTCAATCCCCAATTATAGATATGTCTCTTTTAGTAAGTTCAAACATCCTTAATGTATCTCTGTTAACTTGAATCATAATATATCTGAGGTTTCATTTATAAATTATCCCACAGTGTGTATTAATGTGAGTGTGTGTGTAATAATAATAATAATAATAATAATAATAATAATAATAATAATAATAATAATAATAATAATAATTAACGGTTTATTGAAAAAGTTCTGCAGCCCGAAGGCTGAAAATATACATTGGACAAAAATGACTTATTACATACAAACACATAGGGTGGGTGGGTCGTTTAAAAAAAGCTTTCATTTCTGAAAGGAGAAGGAACATTGATTAAACATACAAATTATTATAGTTTACAGTTGATGGCCCGGGCCTGGTCTGGTCATGGAGACACCAGGTGGTGAGGTGTTCACGTGGTGTAGTAACTCGTCCTCGGGTGTTGATATGAGGGACCTCACGTTGTCATGGAGACACCAGGTGGTGAGGTGTTCACGTGGTGTAGTAACTCGTCCTCGGGTGTTGATATGAGGGACCTCACGTTGTCATGGAGACATCGGGTGGTGTCACAGTACCTCACTGCGTGGTGTTGTGTTATCCTATAGTCAGGTGTGAAGCCAGCCCTCTGTTGTTCCCAGGGCGGACTGATTAACACAGGCCTGGTCAGAAGATGGTGGTCAGTTCCCAGGGGTGCTTATCTCACTGGTGGGTCACGGCTCTCACTGGTACTGTCTAGTGCTGAATTCACTGGCTTAAACACTGTTCATCACTGTTCAACACTGATCCCACTTCTTTCCGAAACGAAATTGTCACTTTTGATTATGGAGATATCCCGGTGGTGAGGATGGGTCGGGGAGAGGGACTTGGGGAATGGGCCGAACATTGGCCAAGGGGGGCAGCTGTGCAGAAGGAGAAGCACCCGATAGGTCTTGACCCTACGGTGGTCTAGGATGTAGTCTCGTGTGTGTGTGTGTGTGTGTGTGTGTTGACCGAGAATGTTGCATACAGTACTTGACAGTGTTCCGTGCTCATGAAACTACAGTACAGTGTCACGTGAAAATACAAGACCTTTTGTAAGAGACTCGCGGTACAAAGGATAAGATTCTGTATTAGTTTACGTACCACTTGAAAATACAGGTGAGACGACTACTTTGATATTAAGGTAAGGTATACTTAATTTCAATCAACTTAAACTCAGGTGAGATGACCGTCCTGCAGATCATTCTCTTTAAGTAATATCAAAGTATACACCTCTGATAAATACTCTGTTAAACAACTTAATCACCTGGTTACATGAATCTACCTGTTAATACCAGTAATTAAGCATATCATTTCCTTTCGTGTCAATTAAAAAAACATCAGGTAATATGACACTACAGTAATTAAAAACCCCTATGTAATTACACGGTTTCTAGAAATCTGTAATGTCAAACTGCATCGCATCAAGGTACAAGACCAGGTGAGATGAAGGTACTGTATTAATTATGTATTTTACTTCTTACAGGTGTGTAGGAGAGAGAGAGAGAGAGAGAGAGAGAGAGAGAGAGAGAGAGAGAGAGAGAGAGAGAGAGAGAGAGAGAGAGAGCAACACAGGCAAGAAATCCCTCATATATTTTCCTCTCTCCAATCTTCACCCTCGATCCACCAATCATCTCCACCTCTTGTCTGGCTCCTAAGTTCCGTGTTTGTAGTGTTCTGATGGGCTCTCGGACACTCAGATCCCCCCTCCCCCCATCAGAGTTTCTGTCTGGCCGGGGTGGTATTACTCTTTTGTGTGTATAAGATATAGTCTCCAGAATTAGTGTTAAATCCTGTGGTGGTGGAAAAATTCTGTTTGTTACATTACCCAAACTTTCTCAACTGGGATATATCATACACTGGGATCTATCATACACTGGGATCTATCATACACCGGGATCTATCATACACTGGGATCTTCATACACTGGGATCTATCACACACTGGGATCTATCATACACTGGGATCTATCATACCATTGGAGCAACGTCACAAGTGGAGTTCCCCAAAGCTCAGTACTTGGACAATTATTATTTATTATATACATAAACGACATAGATATCGGCATAGACAGCAACATAAGTAAATTTGCTGATGACACTAAAATAGGACGTGTTATTAAATCTGACGAGGACTCCACAAAACTACAGGAAGATCTAAACAAATTTTTCGAATGGTCTGAAAAATGGCAGATGAAATTCAACGTGGACAAATGTAAAGTACTCAGTATAGGAGATGTAAACAGGGAAACCAGATACCAGATGAACAACGATGCCATAGAGAAATCCGACTGCGAGAGAGATTTAGGAGTAATGATAAATAGGAACCTTAAGCCAAGTAAACAACGTGTTTTTGCTCGTAACAAGGCTAATAAAGTACTTGGGTTCATACAAAGGACTGTTAGTTACAAGACTAGCGAGGTCATCCTAAAACTGTATCTTGCGCTTGTGAGACCACAACCTGGATTATGCAGTTCAGTTCTGGTCACCGTATTACAGAATGGATATAGAATCATTGGAAAGAATTCAGAGGAGAATGACAAGACTAATCCCGGGCATTAGGAACCTTGAATATAGAGACAGGTTAAAGCATCTTAATTTGCACTCCCTCGAGAGACGTAAAGCGAGGGGCGACCTGATAGAGGTGTATAAGTGGAAGTCAGGGCTAAACAAAGGGGACATTACAAAGGTACTCAAACTGTCCAACCAGGAGCGAACTCGTAACAATGATTTTAAATTAGACAAATTTAGATTTCGGCGTGAAATAGGTAAACACTGGTTTGGAAACAGAGTAGTGGATGAATGGAACAAGTTACCATCATTAACTCGAATACGCTGAATAGCTTCAAACATAGGTTGAGTGCTTATATGAGCAATAGGGGTTGGGTGTAAACGGGACTGCCCAGTATGGGTCAATAGGCCCGCTGCAGTTTCCTCCATTCTTATGTTCTTTTGTTCTTAACAAAAACAACAACAACAACAAAGACCTCCTCTCACAACAACAACAACAACAAAGACCTCCCCTCACAACAACAACAACAAAGACCTCCTCTCACAACAACAACAACAAAGACCTCCTCTCACAACAACAACAACAACAAAGACCTCCTCTCACAACAACAACAACAAAGACCTCCTCTCACAACAACAACAACAACAAAGACCTCCTCTCACAACAACAACAACAAAGACCTCCTCTCACAACAACAACAACAACAACAAAGACCTCCCCTCACAACAACAACAACATCACCACGACATTTACCACATTCGTTCATTTCTAAGCTCTTCCTGCCTCGACAAAAGCAATTTACTGTCAACAAGGGTCAGCGATGGAACACAAAAACTTACATAAAGGGAAAGTTAACGGAGGTCAGGTATAAAAGGGTACAAAAAAACATGACTTTAATAAACACAAAAGTTAAAAACCACTACAAAATCACCTTCAAAAACTATAAACCACTACAAAATCACCTTCAAAAATAAAAAACTTCAAAATCACCTTCAAAAACCACTACAAAATCACCTCTCTAATAACAATGACTGAAATCCCCACACGTGAGGGTATGGGGAATGGGGGGGGGGGGTAGTATGGGAAAGGGCGGGGGGTGATGGTGGGTGGGGATGGGAGGGTATTGGGGATAGAGGAGAGGGATGAGTGGGTGGGAGGAGAGGGATGAGTGGGAGGGAGGAGGGAGGAGGGAAGGTTTTAGTATGGGACGGTCAATCTGGTGCTCAATGGTGTGTGGCGTCTGGTATGCTGTGGTGTGTGGTAGGTGGTGTGTGGTAGGTCTTGTGTGGTAGGTGGTGTGTGGTGAAGCAAAAACATTACTTCCAGCAACAGGTTAGAGTTAAGTTTAGTGAAGGAGGGAAAGAAAGGGGAGGAGGGTCAGAGGGGTAGGGGTGGAGGGGAAGAAAGGGGTAGGGGGAAGGGGGAGGGGTAAGGGAGGGGTAGAGAGGGGTAGGGGTGGGGGGGGGGAGTGTTAGTGAAGATTAGATAGACAGATAGATAGATAACAGAAAATAAATAAAGCGAGAGAAATAGAGAAAGAAAAAAGAAAGGGGAAAAGGAAGAAATACACACACACACACACACACACACACACACACACACACACACACACACACACACACACACTAGCTCTACACTGAACGAGGAGAGGGTAAGGGGGCAGAAAATTGACCCTAATTAGAACATGTTTGAACGTACGACACCAAAAAGCAAATTACCTGAAGCGACCATCCGTAAGAGGACAACTTTCCCCACTGAGTTTCGTTCAACACTAACCACACACTGTAATATACCACACACTGTAATATACCACACACTGTAATATACCACACACTGTAATATACCACACACACTGCATTATACCACACACTGTAATATACCACACACTGTAATATACCACACACTGTAATATACCACATACTGTAATATACCACACACTGTAATATACCACACACTGTAATATACCACACACTGTAATATACCACACACTGTAATATACCACATACTGTAATATACCACACACTGTAATATACCACACACTGTAATATACCACACACTGTATTATACCACACACTGTAATATACCACACACTGTAATATACCACACACTGTAATATACCACACACTGTAATATACCACACACTGTAATATACCACACACTGTAATATACCACACACTGTATTATACCACACACTGTAATATACCACACACTGTAATATACCACATACTGTAATATACCACACACTGTAATATACCACACACTGTATTATACCACACACTGTAATATACCACACACTGTAATATACCACACACTGTAATATACCACACACTGTAATATACCACACACTGTAATATACCACACACTGTAATATACCACACACTGTATTATACCACACACTGTAATATACCACACACTGTAATATACCACACACTGTATTATACCACACACTGTAATATACCACACACTGTAATATACCACACACTGTATTATACCACACACTGTAATATACCACACACTGTAATATACCACACACTGTAATATACCACACACTGTAATATACCACACACTGTAATATACCACACACTGTAATATACCACACACTGTAATATACCACACACTGTAATATACCACACACTGTAATATACCACACACTGTAATATACCACACACTGTAATATACCACACACTGTAATATACCACACACTGTAATATACCACACACTGTAATATACCACACACTGTAATATACCACATACTGTAATATACCACACACTGTAATATACCACACACTGTAATATACCACACACTGTAATATACCACACACTGTAATATACCACACACTGTAATATACCACACACTGTAATATACCACACACTGTAATATACCACACACTGTAATATACCACACACTGTAATACCACACACTGTAATATACCACACACTGTAATATACCACACACTGTAATATACACACATGTATATACCACACACTGTAATATACCACATACTGTAATAAACACACACTGTAATATACCACACACTGTAATATACCACACACTGTAATATACCACACACTGTAATATACCACACACTGTATTATACCACACACTGTAATATACCACACACTGTAATATACCACACACTGTACACACTGTATTAACTCACCCCGACCTTAACGCAACAACACGACCGATAAGTAAAGAAAAAAAAGGAAGACCAAATCTCTCCCCAAAATCCTTGAATATATCTTTTCTTGTTTTTGTTTTAAGAATATCGTTAATAAAAGATGTGAAACAATTGTTTTTTCTTTTATTTATTGTAAAAGATAAATGGTTTGAGAGAGAGATCAAAGAAGCTGATGATAAATTTATACAACTGGGCGTATTTCTCTCTCTCTCTCTCTCTCTCTCTCTCTCTCTCTCAAATACCCTACACTGGCAGTATTTCGAGCTTAGGATTTTCTTAACTGTGGGCTGTAGGATGGAGGATGTGGGTTGTAGGATGGAGTATGTGGGCTGTAGGATGGAGAATGTGGGCTATAGGATGGAGGATGTGGGCTATAGGATGGAGGATGTGGGCTATAGGATGGAGGATGTGGGCTGTAGGATGGAGGATGTGGGCTGTAGGATGGAGGATGTGGGCTGTAGGATGGAGGATGTGGGCTATAGGATGGAGGATGTGGGCTGTAGGATGGAGGGTGTGGGTTGTAGGATGGAGGATGTGGGCTATAGGATGGAGGGTGTGGGCTGTAGGATGGAGGATGTGGGCTGTAGGATGGAGGATGTGGGCTATAGGATGGAGGATGTGGGCTGTAGGATGGAGGGTGTGGGATGGAGGATGTGGGCTATAGGATGGAGGGTGTGGGCTGTAGGATGGAGGATGTGGGCTGTAGGATGGAGGATGTGGGCTATAGGATGTGGGTCAGTGAGGAAAAAACAACATAAAAAATAATGAAACAACTTTTCTTCTTGATTTCATGGTGTCGTTAAACGTGTGTGTGTGTGTGTGTGTGTGTGTGTGTGTGTGTGTGTGTGTGTGTGTGTGTGTGTGCGTGTGTGTGTGTCAGGAAGTAAACTATACCTTTACCTGCAAACTAATGAATTGATGTACTTAGCAAATTAAAAAAAAAAATTCACTTGACTATCAAAACATAATTTTCAAACTCCTAAGAATAATAACGTGTGTTTGTTTCCTATATACTTAAAAACAACAACAGCAACAACAAAAATAATAACAACGACAAAATAACAATAACAACAACAATAATAACAATAACAAAGGAATAATAATAACAACAACAATAATAACATAACAACAACAAAACACATACACAGAAAACAGTTATATTTACACCCAATTGCCACCCAACATACACACTCCAGTATACATATAATTCACTCCAGTATACATATAATACGCTCCAGTATACATATAATTCACTCCAGTATACATATAATACACTCCAGTATACATATAATACACTCCAGTATACATATAATTCACTCCAGTATACATATAATACACTCCAGTATATGTGTACCTATAACTAGTGCCTTTGCAAATCCACTTTTTCATGAAATGTAAATATGAGTTAATTACTGACGGTCAGATTAAAGAGAAACACCACACACACACACACACACACACACACACACACACACACACACGACTCCGCATGTGTGTGTTATATCTCAGGAGTAGGTTAAGAGAGAAACACATTCATTTGACACAAGTTTATAAAGGCGAACATTACAGAAGACGACCACCAACTTCCCTCATACACTTCACCCCGCCTTTGAAACTCTCTCTCAGTGCTGCTGTTGAGGAAACTTGGAATAGCAAACTGGAATAGCCAACTGGAATGGCAAACTGGAATGGGAATATGATGGTGATGTTAGTGTTTTAAAATATGGATGACACACACACACACACACACATGCGTATATACAAACAAACACCCAGGGAAACAGACAAACACATGCTGACTAACACACACACATGTATACACAGGTACACACATACATACAGAGACAGACAGACAGACACAGATAGGCATACACACAACCCTCCCCCTCACACACACACACAAACACACACACACACCTTCCAAGAGGCAGTTACCTGATACTCACCTCTGCTTAAGACGTCACCTGAGATGTCACCTTAAGACACTGTCCTTAAGTGATGCATAGGGCTTTGTGAGGGCAGGGTGTGTGTGTGTGTGTGTGTGTGTGTGTGTGTGTGTGTGTGTGTGTGTGTTAAAAAAAGTAAACATACCCAAAGTTGACAGTATAAAATGATGACTGTTTCAAAACTTAAAAAAAAAAATATATAAATTAAATAAAATCGAGAGAAGGAACGTGAGAACTTTTCTATTTCTGAGAAGCTGGGGAAACATTCTCACGGTACGGACTTAAAAAACTAAAAAAAAAAGGAAGGAAGGAAGGAAGGAAGGAAGAAAAAAATACCGCAACGAGAGAATGCTGTAATTTACATACTTCAATTACTGTTTTTCTAATTACTAATTAAACTTACACGATACGGTTTAATTACGTGTTATTAGATGCTTCCTGAACGTGAAATATTACCCAGATGTTTACAGTCACGGCATTAGGAGACCTATGGCAGAAACAATATGTACTGTACTTTACCATGCTGTTAATAACGTGGTAGGGAATGCTTCTTCTGGTCGTGGTATTCAATATTTTTTACTTAATTAATAAACTTAATATTGGAAGAACAAATACTGTCAATGTATACAGCCCTTGTGGTGTGCTTGTTATGGTGTAGTGTTTGTTATGGTGCAGGCTAACCTATGAGTTATCAAGACGCAGGTAACCCAACGAGGTAATTAGACCAATCAAGGCTCGTTAGGTCATCACCATAACTGTGTCACCCAGGGTTAACTTAAGTCGAGTAGGAACAAGTTGGGTTAACTTTGACGTTAGTAGAGGGTAAGGGAGAAGTCTGTCTGTCTCTGTCTGTCTGTCTCTGTCTGTCTGTCTGTCTGTCTGTAGTCGAATGGGTCCCCAAATATTTATAGGTCCGAGATCCTCTTGGCCCCAGTTCAAATAGGCCTCATATATTGATAAGTCCCAGTCCTACCAGGCCACCAAACAGCCCCCAGTCCTACCAGGCCCCCAAACAGCCCCCAGTCCTACCAGGCCCCCAAACAGCCCCCAGTCCTACCAGGCCACCAAACAGCCCCCAGTCCTACCAGGCCCCCAAACAGCCCCCAGTCCTACCAGGCCCCCAAACATCCCCCAGTCCTACCAGGCCACCAAACAGCCCCCAGTCCTACCAGGCCCCCAAACAGCCCCCAGTCCTACCAGGCCCCCAAACAGCCCCCAGTCCTATCAGGCCCCCAGTTCGGATGAGTCTTAGAATATAAAGCAAGACAATCAGGTATGCTGACCTCTGCCTGTGTACTGTACTGCCACACGTTAACTAGGGATGAACCGATCAATTCCAGACGGGTTATGGCAGCTGGTGGATGGGGAGTAGGGAGGGTAGGGGGTGGGAGTAGGGAGGGTAGGGGGTGAGAGTAGGGAGGGTAGGGGTGGGAGTAGGGAGGGTAGGGGGTGAGAGTAGGGAGGGTAGGGGGTGAGGGGGTAAGGAGGGGAGAGTGGGGATAGGGAAGGTAGAGAGTGGGGAATAGGGGAAGGGAGAGTGTGAAGGTAGGGGGGGAGAGTAAAAGGTGGTGGGGAAGGGGGATAGGGAAAGGATGGAGTGGTGGGGTGTAGGAAGGGGGGAGATAATGAGGTGGTGAGGATATAGGGGGAGAAGGTAGGGGGAATGCTGAGGATGGGGTGGTGAGGTGTAGAGAGGGGGAGAGGATGAGGTGGTGGGGAGGGATGACCTGAACACACACACACACACACACAATCAGTGCTCTTAAGCGAGGTCAGAAGGTCAGAGGTTAAGTGAGATGAGGCAGCAAATTAGTTACCAGACTGGGAACAGTGAGGCAGAGCTGTGATATGTCAACACCAGTTTTACCACCAGTGTGAGTTTTAAGGCAGAGAGGTCAAAGGTGAAGTGTGTGTGTGTGTGTGTGTGTGTGTGTGTGTGTGTGTGTGTGTGTGTGTGTGTGTCGTGTCGTGGCGTGGCGTGCATGTTATTTCCCCCTTCCAGGTCGCTTTTACAGTGGTCAATAAAAGATCAATGTTAATGGCCAATTCTTCCCCACATCACAAACTATCGTGGTAACTATGAGCCTCTGACGTAACCCTTCAAGAAAAGTTTCGAGTTTTGTCTGAGTAACGTCCACTAGTTTCTAACATTGATATTCACGTCTAAAATTAATAAAAAAAAAAGCAGTAACCAGTCTTTCAAAAACTAAAAAAAAAAAAAAATCTGTTGCCAGTAATAAGAGTCAGACTTTTCCCGTTCGAGGATGACGCCACAGATAACCAAGTTAAAGGAACTAAAATTCTGTCATGTATAAAGCTGAACAGAAGACCCTGCCCTCTAAATATCGCCAGACACAACCCTTTACACCACAACATAAGACCCTGCCCTCTAAATATCGCCAGACACAACCCTTAACACCACAACATAAGACCCTGCCCTCTAAATATCGCCAGACACAACCCTTAACACCACCATAACATAAGACCCTGCCCTCTAAATATCGCCAGACACAACCCTTAACACCACCACAACATAAGACCCTGCCCTCTAAATATCGCCAGACACAACCCTTAACACCACCACAACATAAGACCCTGCCCTCTAAATATCGCCAGACACAACCCTTAACACCACCATAACATAAGACCCTGCCCTCTAAATATCGCCAGACACAACCCTTAACACCACCACAACATAAGACCCTGCCCTCTAAATATCGCCAGACACAACCCTTAACACCACAACATAAGACCCTGCCCTCTAAATATCGCCAGACACAACCCTTAACACCACCACAACATAAGACCCTGCCCTCTAAATATCGCCAGACACAACCCTTAACACCACCATAACATAAGACCCTGCCCTCTAAATATCGCCAGACACAACCCTTAACACCACCACAACATAAGACCCTGCCCTCTAAATATCGCCAGACACAACCCTTAACACCACCATAACATAAGACCCTGCCCTCTAAATATCGCCAGACACAACCCTTAACACCACAACAGAAGACCCTGCCCTCTAAATATCGCCAGACACAACCCTTTACACCACAACATAAGACCCTGCCCTCTAAATATCGCCAGACACAACCCTTTACACCACAACATAAGACCCTGCCCTCTAAATATCGCCAGACACAACCCTTAACACCACAACAGAAGACCCTGCCCTCTAAATATCGCCAGACACAACCCTTAACACCACAACATAAGACCCTGCCCTCTAAATATCGCCAGACACAACCCTTAACACCACAACAGAAGACCCTGCCCTCTAAATATCGCCAGACACAACCCTTTACACCACAACATAAGACCCTGCCCTCTAAATATCGCCAGACACAACCCTTTACACCACAACATAAGACCCTGCCCTCTAAATATCGCCAGACACAACCCTTAACACCACAACAGAAGACCCTGCCCTCTAAATATCGCCAGACACAACCCTAAATAATAATCTTATCGTGACAGAGAGTTCCATTTGTGCCTCAGGCCGTCGTAAATGTCCCACTGGAGCGATGAGATGATTGTAGTGTGGCAACAAGACGGGATTTTGTGTCCCAGTGGCTCCGTAAATGACAGACTTGACCCCAGGAAGAGGAGGAGGAGAGGAAGGAGAGGAGGAGAGAAGAGAAGGAGAGGTGGGAGAGGAGGGGGAGAAGAGGAGGGAGGGGAGGAAGAGGAGGGAGGAGAAGGAGAGGTGGGAGAGGAAGAGGAAGGGAAGGAGAGGGTGGAGAGTAGGAATGGGAGAAAAGTATAAGGACGGGGGGTAGAAAGAAGGGGAGGAGGAGGAGGAATAGAAGAAGAAGAAAAAAAGGAGGAGGAGGAGGGCCGAAAATTGACAGCAACGTGACACTGATATTTTAAAGAGCAGGTGTCTGTATGTCAACACACCAGTCAACTCTCTCTCTCCCTCTCTCTCTCTCTCTCTCTCTCTCTCTCTCATTCACCCCTACCTCATCAACCTATTACCTCTCCTCTTACCCTCTTTCCCTTAGGTTAGGTTAGGTTAGGTCAGTTTAGGTTAGGTTAGGTCGGGTTAGGTTAGGTCGGGTTAGGTCGGGTTAGGTTAGGTTAGGTTAGGTTAGGTCAGGTTAGGTCGGGTTAGGTTAGGTCAGGTTAGGTTAGGTCGGGTTAGGTTAGGTTAGGTCGGGTTAGGTTAGGCCAGGTTAGGCCAGGTTAGGTCAGGTTAAGTTGACACACATAATAACTAACTCACTGACCTACAGAGGTTCCATCATCACCGATAATCCAGCTGCCCCTTTCAGTAATCCCGATAATTAGAGTGTGGATAATTTATTAGGGTTTAATAATGTTGTTCGGGTGAGCTAAAGGGCCCCAGTCCTAATAGGCCCAAGTGTTAATGGGTCCTAGTCCTCTTGAGCCCCACCTTAACTTGATTCATTCTAGATTTAGCTAATCTAACCTAACCTTCACAGGTCAGGTTAAATTAGGCGAGGTAAGATTAGGTTAGTTTAGGTTAGGTTAGGTTAGGTTACGGTAATGTTGATTAAATGTCAGATAACAAAAATGTCTCCTCTCTCTCTTACAAAGAAGTTATGTATTCCTGTCGGCCTGTCGTGTTTTACCTGTCGGGCTGTCGTTGTTTGCCTGTCGGGGTGGCGTTGTTTACCTGTCGGGGTGGCGTTGTTTACCTGTTGGACGGTCATGTTTTACCTGTCGGGCTGTCGTGTTTACCTGTCGGGCTGTCGTGTTTACCTGTCGGGCTGTTGTGTTTACCTGTTGGGGTGTCATGTTTTACCTGTCAGGCTGTCTTTGTTTACCTGTCGGGCGATTGTGTTTTACCTGTCGGGCGATCGTGTTTTACCTGTCAGGATGTCGTTGTTTACCTGTCGGGCTGTCGTGTTTAACTGTCGGGCTTACCTGTCGGGCTTACCTCTCGGGCAGTCAGACAGATCATGAAGTAATAATCTACATAAACGATCTAGATACTGGGATCAGCAGTGACATAAGCAAGTTTGCGGATGACACCAAAATAGGGCGGCAGATTAATTCAGGGCAGGATGCAAATGCACTACAGGAGGATTTAAATAAACTGCAGGAGTGGTCTGAAAAATGGCAAATGAAATTCAACACCAGCAAGTGCAGCGTACTTAATATTGGAAGAACAAATACTGTCAATGTATACAGCCTTAACAACATCAACCTAGAGAGGTCGACTTGTGAAAGAGACTTAGGGGTACAAGTAAGCCCGGACCTATGGCCTAGAAAACAGTGCGTTAATGTTCGAAATAAGGCAAACAGAGTATTGGGTTTTATATCTATAAGTGTAAATAATGAGAGTGCAGAGGTCTTATTGCAATTACATCTTGCGTTAGTCAGGCCGCACCTCGATTATGCTGTTCAGTTCTGGTGCCCTTATTATAGAATGGATATCAATTCATTGGAGTCGCCGCAGCGAAGAATGACAAAAATTATTCCTGGACTTAGAAACCTTCCCTATCAAGATAGATTAACGAAGCTAAACTTGCATTCCCTAGAAAGACGAAGAGTGCGGGGAGATATGATAGAAGTATTCAAGTGGATGAAAGGAATCAATAAAGGGGATATAGATAAAGTTCTTATAATAACCGAGCAGGATAGGACTCGGAGCAACGGATTTAAGTTGGATAAGTTTAGGTTTAGGAGGGAGATAGGAAGAAACTGGTTCACAAATAGGGTGGTGGACGAGTGGAACAAGCTTACCAACTTTGTAGTAAGTGCTGGAACTCTGGAAAGTTTCAAAAGGAGGCTAGATAGATTCATGGATGACAGAGAGTGGTAGTAACTCTCGACAGGAGCTGCCATGCACAGGCCAACCGACCTATTGCAGACTCCTTATGTTCTTATGTTCTTACAAAAATGACTACACCGTATCTATCGCTAATGAACAACAGAAAACTAAAGTCATATAATGAATTTTACTTGACAAAAATACACAAGAAAGTCTCTGACCTAACCTAACCTACTCTCACTTAATTATCTCAGGTCAGGTCAGGTTAGGTTAGGTTACGTTAGGTTGGCAATCCAAGTTACTCACTTTTGTTCACTGTGACTGCCCCTCCACCCTGCCACCCCTCCACTCTGCCGCCCCTCCACCATCCTGTCCCTCCACCATGCCACCCCTCCACTCTGCCGCCCCTCCACCATCCCACCCCTCCACCTACCCACCCCTCCACCTACCCACCCCTCCACCATGCCGCCCCTCCATCATTTATTCCTCGCCTGGTAGAGTGAGTCTTGCTGTGTTTAATATTTCAACACACCGCGGCCAACAACACCTCCCTGACATGTTGAACTGATAATGTGACTCACACAGAGGGAGAGAGAGAGAGAGAGAGAGAGAGAGAGAGAGAGAGAGAGAGAGTCAACAAGGGGGTCTCTCTCTCTCTCTCTCTCTCTCTCTCTCTCTCTCTCTCTCTCTCTCTCTCTCTCTCTCTCAGGTGCATAACGGATATCTAATGGTGATGGAAATACGCCGCCAGCAGTGCTCACCTGCCATACCACACACCTCAGGAGACCAGCGTGTGACTTGTCTGGCGGCCAGGTGTGACGTGTCTGGTGGCCAGGTGTGACGTGTCTGGTGACCAGGTGTGAGGCGTCTGCTGGACTTGGCCTTCGTGGGGTAGCATCAAGGTCGCTAGTTTATCTCCAGAGTCCAGGTGAGGGAGGGAGGGAAGGGGTGAGGAGGGAGGCAGATTAGAGGAGGGGGTAAGGGATGGAGTGGAGGAGGGAGGTGGATAAGGACGGAGGTATTATTATCCAGTTGTTGACGTATTTTTAGAATTTCATCCAATTTGTCGAGATGAGATGACTATGTTGTTGTTGTTGTTGGTGGTGGTGGTGGTGGTGAATGTTGTTGTTGTTGGTGGTGATGGGAAGAGAGAGAGGGAGGGAGGGAGGGAGGGAGGGAGGGAGGGAGGGACAGCCAGGCCAGAGCCACCACCATCACCAACGACCGTGAGTTCTGTACAGCACCCCCCCCCCCCCCCCCACCGCTGATAGCCACAACGCTTCCTCTAACACACCCTTGACCCACGCACCCTGACAGAGGCCGACGCTGTCAATGTGCTTATCAAACGTCAACTCCCTCCGCCAGTGTTCGCTCCCCGAGACTGTGATAGAGTCGAGGAGAGAGACGCACACTCCCGCCCTGATGAATCTGTCCGTACCTGCGGGGAACCGGATATTACTACAACCTGCGTCTTATCCGGCAGTAAAAAGTCACCTGTCAGCGGGAACCTAACCTAACCTAAACTCAATCATGTAACCTAACCTAACCTAACCTAACCTAACCTAAACTCAATCATGTAACCTAACCTAACCTAACCTAACCTGTGGTAAAATTGTAGTGGGGAAAAAAAGGTGATATTGACGCCCTTGTTGGGAGTTCCTCGGCTGTTGCGGCTTTCAACATCTGCTGTCATTGTCTTCTTCCCCCCCCTCCCCCCTCCAGACCCCCCCCCCCCGACCCCCGGCCTAGAAAGTAGTCCCCCGAGAGGCACTGACAATTCCCCCCACCCCCCTGAGTGCCAGTGGTGAGTCCCCAGTGCCACATTCGGTGAAAGCCTCCACTAGCAAGTTATCTGATCTGTCGTCCAGGAGGAGGGAGAGGAGGAAGGGGAGAAGGAGGAGGAGAAGAGAGGAGAAGAGGAGGGGGAGAAGGAGGAGGAGAAGAGAGGGAGGAGGAGGAGAGGAGGGAGAAGGAGGAGGAGAAGAGAGGGAGGAGGAGGAGAGGAAGGAGGAGGAGGAGAAGAAGAGGGGTGAAGGAAAAGGAAGAGGGGGAAAGGAAGAGGGGAAGGAAGAGGAGGAAAGGAAGAGGGGAAGGAAGAGGAGGAAAGGAAGAGGGGGAAAGGAAGAGGGGAAGGAAGAGGAGGAAAGGAAGAGGGGAAGGAAGAGGAGGAAAGGAAGAGGGGAAGGAAGAGGAGGAAAGGAAGAGGGGAAGGAAGAGGAGGAAAGGAAGAGGGGAAGGAAGAGGAGGTGGTCAGCAATTGATCGTGATGGTCGGAATCCTGTTGTGCTAACCCTGGGTGCCTGAGGGAAACACACACACACACACACACACACACACACTACAGTCATTCATCTCCGTCTATGTCATAAAGTAGAGAGAAGGGAACTGAGGAAAAAATAAATAAATCAGGAGAAGGGAGAGGGAGGAAGATCAACAGGAATGTCTGTCTGTCTGTCTGTCTGTC
>CAUDMG010000828.1:0-23160 GCA_958450375.1 Homarus gammarus
TTCCAGAGTTCCAGCACTTACAACAAAGTTGCTAAGCTTGTTCCACTCGACCACCACCCTATTTGTGAACCAGTTTCTTCCTATCTCCCTCCTAAACCTAAACTTATCCAACTTAAATCCGTTGCTCCGAGTCCTATCCTGCTCGGATATTATAAGAACTTTATCTATATCCCCTTTATTGATTCCTTTCACCCACTTAAATACTTCTATCATATTTCCCCGCACTCTTCGTCTTTCTAGGGAATGCAAGTTAAGTTTCTTTAACCTATCCTGATATGGAAGGTTTCTAAGTCCCGGAATCATTTTTGTCATTCTTCGCTGCACCGACTCTAGCAACCTAACCTGACGCAAATCTATCGTAACCTAACCTGACGCAATCCTAACCTAACCTGACGCTAATCTATCCTAACGTAACCAAACCAAAACCAAACCAGGTACCATTTGTTTACTTAATCATCAGGTGAAATCAGCTGAAGGTGGGAGAAGAGGGGGGAGGGGGGGAGGGGGGAGGGGGAGGGGGTGGGGGGAGGGGGGGACGAACTAATTATCAGGTGATCAGTTAAAATCCCTCTCTATTTTTAACCCTTGATTAGGAATTTTGGTTCAGACTTTTGCCCCTTGATTTATGTTCAAGTGTTCAAGGTTGTTCATTATCCTCACTTGCGATGAATAGTGAATGGATGAACAAAAGAAGGAAATTGATGATGTGGTTGATGGGGGAGGGTGGTGGTGATGGGGGTAGGGTGGTGGTGATGGGGGAGGGGGGTGTTGATGGTGATGGGGATGGGGGTGGTGATAATGAGCCAACCTCAGTGATCAAGATGGTTGTGTAGTGTGTTGAACTTAAGGCGTTGAACTTTTTTATGGTGTTGAACTTGCTTTTGGTGTTGAACTTTCTTATGGTGTTGAACTTTCTTATGGTGTTGAACTTTCTTATGGTGTTGAACTTTCTTATGGTGTTGAACTTTCTTTTGGTGTTGAACTTTCTTATGGTGTTGAACTTTCTTTTGGTGTTGAACTTTCTTATGGTGTGGAACTTTCTTATGGTGTTGAACTTTCTTATGGTGCTGAACTTTCTTAGGATATTGAACTTTCTTAAGGCGTTGAACTTTCTCAGGGTAGTGACATTTATTTTGACACCGGACTTTCGGGGGGGGGGGGGGGGTCATTGATCTATCTTAAGGGTTGGAACTTTCTTTAGGCGTGGAACTTTCTTTAGGCGTGGAACTTTCTTTAGGCGTGGAACTTTCTTTAGGCGTACAAATAACAATTACTCTACACTAAGAAATTGTAGATAGCGTTACTAATTCACGATTAAATTAAATTTTAATTCATCCGAGTTTATTTTTCTATCTAATTTTGTAACGAAATTTTTCTTAGTTTATTTTTGTAATTTTTTTTATTTATTTATTTTTTATCGTTGGTTATTCAGGAGGAATTTACGAATGAGTTTGATTATTAACGTGTAGTTCATCATTGTATTGGGGAGGGAGGGAGGGAGGGGGCCGAAATAACCTAATGGCGAAGAGGCCAGTAATCCTCAACAACTTTGAGGAAACTGCAGCGGGCCTATTGGCCCATACTGGGCAGCCCCGTTTACACCCAACCCCTATTGCTCACATAAGCATCCAACCTATGTTTGAAGCAATTCAGCGTATTCGAGTTAATGCTGGTATTTGGTAACTTGTTCCATTCATCCACTACTCTGTTTCCAAACCAGTGTTTACCTATTTCAAGCCTAAATCTAAATTTGTCTAATTTAAAGCCATTGTTACGAGTTCGCTCCTGGTTGGATAATTTGAGTACCTTTGTAATGTCCCCTTTGTTTAGCCCTGCCTTCCACTTATACACCTCTATCAGGTCGCCCCTCGCTCTACGTCTCTCAAGGGAGTGCAAATTAAGATGCTTTAACATGTCTCTATACTCAAGGTTCCTAATGCCCGGGATTAGTCTTGTCATTCTCCTCTGAATTCTTTCCAAGGATTCTATATCCATTCTGTAAGAGAGAAAGTGTTGTCGATGTGAGAAATGAGGAAAGTCTTAGAAGCACGTCAGGGAAGATAAGAGAGAGAGAGAGAGAGAGAGAGAGAGAGAGAGAGAGAGAGAGAGAGAGAGAGAGTATGCATGTGTTGGTGTGTGTGTTTTGGAGGGTAAAACTGCCCCCCGCAAAATCCTATTATTAAACATGTTACGAACCCCTCCACCAATTGTCCTGATCTACCTACCCAGCACCACGAGCAACGCCATCTAGGGACGAGACACGAGTATGACTCGTCTTAGTTACCGCTCCGGGGTTTCCCTTCTCCATATCCTGGTTGTTGCGTCACTTCCTCCAAGTCTTCTTTGTGAGCTCCAATTCAAGGAGAGAGGACTACACTCTGGGAAGTGACCACAGGATCACCTATCCTCTAAACCTACGGCACAGTGACTACCTATCGTCTTCTACAATACTCAGCCTTACTCGTCAGCCATCTCAGTTCCGTACTTAAGTATTTGTAATCTTATATTGCTTCCCCCGCGTCCACTTGCTTCAAATTATTGTATGTTGTATTAATATGTATATACTGTTAATGTTTAGGTTAAGTATGTTTAAGGGTAAATTGTAGATAGCTGAATATTTTGTTAAGGAATTTATGGTACTTTATTATACACAACAAAAACTCGCATCCCTTGTCTACCCTTTTATAGTCCGAGTGTCTTTGTTTTTTTTGTTGTTGCGTGTTGGGATCTGGGTAGACTTTTAACAATATTCTAAATCCCCAACTCGTAACAAACACAACTATATACACAAAAAAAATTATGAACCCAAACAAAAACAGATTAAAGCTGTCGAACTCAAAACTTACCTCAGCTAATTTTACCAAGCCATTAATTTTCATATGAATTACCCTACGATTGGACACATAATTAGGACACAACTTCATAAATGGACAATTAACAAACTAATTATAGGCCCGGTGTTGTTCATATCCAGGGTGGTGGTGTGTGGTAGGGTGGGTGTGGTGGGGAGGTGTGGGGTGATGTGTGTGGTGGGGAGGGTAGAAGGGATAATGTACGTAGTGGGGATGAAAAGGGGTGGTGGTGTGTGTGGGAGGGGAGGGAGTGGTGGTGTGGTAGGGGAGGGGAGGGGATGGTGCTCTGTGTGGTGGGGAGGGGAGGGAGTGGTGGTGTGGGAGGGGAGCGGAGTGGATGGTGCTGTGTGTGGTTGGGAGGGGAGGGGGTGGTGGTGTGTGTGGTGGGGAGGGGAGGGGGTGGTGCTGTGGGTGGTGGGGAGGGGAGGGGGTGGTGCTGTGTGTGGTGGGGAGGGGAGGGGGTGGTGCTGTGTGGGGAGGGGAGGGGGTGGTGCTGTGTGTGGTGGGGAGGGGAGGGGGTGGTGCTGTGTGTGGTTGGGAGGGTAGGGGGTGGTGGTGTGTGTGGTGGGGAGGGGATGGGATGGTGCTGTGTGGTTGGGAGGGGAGGGGGTGGTGGTGTGTGTGGTGGGGAGGGGAGGGGGTGGTGGTGTTTGTGGTGGGGAGGGGATGTGATGGTGCTGTGTGGTTGGGAGGGGAGGGGGTGGTCATGTGTGTGGTGGGGACGGGATGGGATGGTGCTGTGTGGTTGGGAGGGGAGGGGGTGGTACTGTGTGTGGTGGGGAGGGTAGGGGGTGGTGGTGCTGTGGGGAGGGGAAGGGGTCGAGCTGAGAAATAATGTTATTACTGCGCTTCAACAACTAAGTTCCTAAAGTTTGTAACAAGGTCAGAAATTACGTTAGTTCATCAACAATTATGTATTATAAGAGATCAGAACTCGTTGTATGTTACTCACCCACCTGAAGATTATTATTATTATTATTATTATCATCATTATCATTATTATTTTTATCATTATTATTATTATTATTATTATTATTATTATTATTATTATTATATGAATATTCCCGTTCTCTTCTTGGAGAAATTGTCAACATCCCCTGGAGTCTTTCTGATATCATCAGCGTGGCAGCCAGTCCCGGGAAGGCCAAGTCCAAGACAACCAGTCACTGGGGAATAATGGCCTGACGTCACAAGTAAGACAGCCAATCCCCGGAGGATTATATGTAACGTCACAGGCATGACAGTCAATACCCGGAGAATGAACTCCAAACGTCACAGTCTATCGATATCCCTCCCACCCCGTTAATGAGTTGAATATCCATAACCCCGTTAGCTCGTGTATACAATAATCCTAGTAAAATATTTCGTATTATCCCAAATGTTATTGAAGCGCTGACAGTTAACGTATCTAAACTGTTTCAAGAAGTTCATGATATCCAGCTGCTTGTTTTGGGTAATTTATGCCTGGATAGTTGGGTTAGGGATATTCCTCTTACTCTTTATCCAGGTTCTTGACTGATCCTCTTAAGTCAGTAGTTCCTGGATAACACAGCACTGGATTAACCCAACTCAAGGTCAATTAGTTGTGATGGTTGAGTTATCTATTATCCAATGTTAAAGTCAAATAATTCTATCCCATAACGTCATAACTTTATCCTTATTTTATCCAATTGTGAATTAAGTCTTAACATTATTTATCTTTTAATATATCATAACATTATCCATTATTTAAAGAGTTTCTCTCTTTGTTCATCCTGGAAAGGGGGAAGGTTGGGTGGCTAAAGGGGGAGGGGGTAAAGTAAGGAGTGGCTAAAAGGGGGGTGAAGTAGGGGGTGGCTAAGGGAGGGGGTTAAAGTAAGGGGTGGCTAAAGGGGGAGGGGGTAAAGTAAGGGGTGGCTAAAAGGGGGGTAAAGTTAAGGGTGGCTAAAAGGGGGTTAAAGTAAGGGGTGGCTAAAGGGGGAGGGGGTAAAGTAAGGGGTGGCTAAAAGGGGGGTGGCTAAGGGAGGGGGTGAAAGTAAGGGGTGGCTAAAGGGGGAGGGGGTAAAGTAAGGGGTGGCTAAAAGGGGGGTAAAGTTAAGGGTGGCTAAAAGGGGGTTAAAGTAAGGGGTGGCTAGAGGGGGTAAAGTAAAGTAAGGGGTGGCTAGAGGGGGTAAAGTAAAGTAAGGGTGGCTAAGGGGGGTAAAGTATGCCTAAGGGGAGTAGAATAGGGGGTAGTATCTATCAAACAATTATATCAACCGAGATTTTTTGGAAGGTAGAATGGGTACTGAATGATTGACAGGCAGACAGACACACGCTAAGACAGACAGACACACTAAGGCAGACAGACACACTAATAGAAAGACAGACAGACACACGCTAAGACAGACAGACACACTAAGGCAGACAGACACACGCTAAGACAGACAGACACACGCTAAGACAGACAGACACACTAAGACAGACAGACACACTAATAGAAAGACAGACAGACACTCAGACACACTAATAGAAAGACAGACAGACAATCAGACACACTAAGGCAGACTGACACACTAATAGAAAGACAGACAGACACACGCTAAGACAGACAGACACACGCTAAGACAGACAGACACACTAATAGAAAGACAGACAGACACTCAGACACACTAATAGAAAGACAGACAGACAATCAGACACACTAAGGCAGACAGACACACTAATAGAAAGACAGACAGACACACGCTAAGACAGACAGACACACGCTAAGACAGACAGACACACTAATAGAAAGACAGACAGACAATCAGACACTAAGACACACTGAGTGGCCCTCCCTTCAAGTGTTATACATACTGAGTGGCCCTCGCTTTAGATGGGAGTTATGCATACTGAGTGGCCCTCGCTTTAGATGGGAGTTATGCATACTGAGTGGTCCTCTTCTTGTTATGCTCTCTCAGTGGCCCCCATGTACCAGATGATGCACACTGAGTGGTCTTGAGATCGAGGTGAGTGATGGTTGTCTTTGTACTTTGTTATATCTTAACCATTGAGCTGACTCATAATACTCAAGGGGTTAAGCCATCTTCCTCAGTGGGCTAAGTGGGTTGCTTCCTCTTCCTCAGTGGGTTAAGTGGGTTGCTTCCTCTTCCTCAGTGGGTTAAGTGGGTTGCTTCCTCTTCCTCAGTGGGTTAAGTGGGTTGCTTCCTCTTCCTCAGTGGGTTAAGTGGGTTGCTTCCTCTTCCTCAGTGGGCTAAGTGGGTTGCTTCCTCTTCCTCAGTGGGTTAAGTGGGTTGCTTCCTCTTCCTCAGTGGGTTAAGTGGGTTGCTTCCTCTTCCTCAGTGGGTTAAGTGGGTTGCTTCCTCTTCCTCAGTGGGTTAAATGGGTTACTTCCTCTTCCTCAGTGGGTTAAGTGGGTTGCTTCCTCTTCCTCAGTGGGTTAAGTGGGTTGCTTCCTCTTCCTCAGTGGGTAAAGCCATCCTCCTCAGTGGGTTACGTCATCTTTCTCAGTGGGTTTAGTGGGTTAATTCATCTTTCCCAGTGGGTTAAGTCATCTTCCTCAGTGGGCTGTCATGTTCCTCAGTGGGTTAAGTCATCTTCCTCAGTTGGTTTAGTGGGGTTAAATCATCTTCTTCAGTGGAAAGGGGGGGGGGGGTGGTGTGGGGTGGCTGAGAGAGAACCTGAGAAAGATCGTTGAGAAACACATTAATCTGGGAACATTTATAAAGAAAAAAGATGAGGAAATTAATGAGGAAAGTTTTGGCCGGATTTCTTTTTGGGGGGATTATTACAGAGATGATGTCGCCAAACTTTTAATGGAAGTGACTTGATTTATGGATAAGTTTTGTTTCCGTGTCTGTCTGCTCTCTCTCTTTCTCTCACGTTCCTTTCCCTTCTTTCCCTCCTTGTTCCCTCTCCCTCCCTCCATCATTCATCCCTTTCACTCTTCCCTTCCTCCCTCCCTCCCTCCCTCCTTGTTCCCTCTCCCTCCCTCCATCATTCATCCCTTTCACTCCTCCCTCCCTCCCTCCCTCCCTCCTCCTTGTTCCCTTTCCCTCCCTCCATCATTCATCCCTTTCACTCTTCCCTCCCTCCCTCCCTCCCTCCATCATTCATCCCTTTCCTTCCCACTTATCTCCTCCTTTCCCTTCCTACCCTTCCTTTCCTTCCCTGCTCCATGTCCCAATGTAAAAGACGATGTAATAAAAGAGGTACAGAGAATAACGGAACAAACAGGTGACAAGACACGTTAACAACCAGGTTAAGTCAATCCTCTGTGGACGATAGTTTAAACCTTCAACCTCAACCTGTTTAAACCATCATCCTTAAGTCAATAATCCATGGCTCAAGGGGTTAAACCATCATCCTCAAAGGTTTAAACTTATTCTCAAAGGCTTAAATCATCATCCTCAAAGGGTTAAACCATCATCCTCAAAGGGTTAAACCATCATCCTTAAAGGGTTAAACCATCATCCTTAAAGGGTTAAACCATCATTCTCAAAGGGTTAAACCATCATATTCAAAGGGTTAAACCATCATCCTTAAAGGGTTAAACCATCATCCTTAAAGGGTTAAACCATCATCCTCAAAGGTTTAAACCATCATCCTCAAAGGTGTAAACCATCATCCTCAAATTGTGGAGCCAACACTGTAGATATATGAGACGAATATGCTGTAATATGTAACTGTACTATTTACCATTATTGATTCAGGTCTCTGTATTATATGTTATAATCATACCCCCTTTTGTCACTGAGTGTAGTTCAGACTTTGAGCACATGCGCGCTGTACCCGCATGCGCAGATAGAGATACCCAGAGAGATTCCAAGGCAGGACGCTGTTTACCCTGTCTTAACTCCTTTTGTGTGTTTGTCCCAGAAATAGAACTTACGAACTTGACACCAGTGTGTTTCCTTTACCCCTGATTGGAAGCATCATCTGAGTCTCCCACAAACACGACCTCCACCACCACCAAGACAACCACCACCACCAAGACAACCACCAACACCATCACCACCACCACCACCAGGACAACCACCACCATCACCATCACCACCACTAAGACAACCACCAACACCATCACCACCACCAAGACAACCACCAACACCATCACCACCACCACCACCAGGACAACCACCACCACCACCACCACCACCACCACCAAGACAACCACCATCACCACCACCACCACCACCATCACCAGGACAACCACCACCATTACCATTTCAATCCTAGACTCGTGTTGGCGTTATGGTGGCGCTGGTATGGTTGAAGGGAGAACCATAAAGTGAGTTCCTCCGTCATTTGCATTGAGACGATCAGCAGTCAGCCAACCAGGCACCCAGACCCCTGACCTGACCCAGAGGAGACCTGCAGAGGTTGATGAGGACTTGGGGTATTTTATGTGGACTTGTCCTTTTCCACCCTCTTTCCCTCACCCCTCTCTCCCCCTTTCCTCCCTCTCTCTCTCCTTCTCCCCCTCGAGTACAATGTCATCGTACTCGAGGCGGTTTAACGTATCTTAATCAATGGACTAATTTATAGAACTCACATAGGTTAACTCATCGTACTCAAAGGGTTAAGTCAATGTACTCAAGGGGTTAACATCATAATAAGTGGAATTAATCATAGTACTGTACTCAAATGTGTTAGTATCGTCATGAATGGGGTTAATCAATGCATAATCCCTCCTTCCACCCTTAGCCGCCCTTAGCCTCACCTCCCACACCCACCCTTAACCTCCCACACCCACCCTTAACCTCCCACACCCACTCTTAACCTCCCCCACCCACTCTTAGCCTCCCACACCCACCCTTAACCTCCCACACACACTCTTAACCTCCCACACCCACTCTTAACCTCCCACACCCACCCTTAACCTCCCACACCCACCCTTAACCTCCCACACCCACTCTTAACCTCCCACACCCACTCTTAACCTCCCACACCCACCCTTAACCTCCCACACCTACCCATAACCTCCCACACCCACCCTTAACCTCCCACACCCACCCTTAACCTCCCACACCCACCCTTAACCTCCCACACCCACTCTTAACCTCCCATACCCACTCTTAACCTCCCATACCCACCCTTAACCTCCCACACCCACCCTTAACCTCACCCACACCCACCCTTGACCTCACCCACACCCACCCTTAACCTCCCACATCCACCCTTAACCTCCCACATCCACCCTTCACCTCCCACACCCACCCTAAACCTCACCCACACACCACCACAACAGATAATATTCCCCCACACATTTCAGTTTCTTTAGAGGGAATTAAGCGATGTATCACATTGGTATTTTGATGGTCAGTTTCAAGAGGCCGGGGAGAAAATGTCTGATGAGCTCTGTTGAATATTTTCGTTCCCTATTATTTGTTCTGTGTAATGTTATTTCTTTCGGTGTAGTTTAATAATTATAAAGAGATGTGGTTGGATTTTTTTTTTTTGGCGGGGGGTATATTCATTTTGTTTAATCTTATTGAATTTAATCGGATCGTTAATATTAATAAAGGAATTTTTTTCTGTTTTATTTAATTTTATCGTATTAGCATCGTTGCCCCTCCTCCCCCTCCTCCTCCCCCTCCTCCCAAAAAATAAGAAACTCTTAATGTTTTTTATTCTTTCAAGAAATATTATTTTTACTCTTTCTTTAATCTAAGTTTGGTGGCATCGATAAAAAAAATCCTTCTTATTTGACGACATCGACGGAAAAAAATACATTAGTTGAGAAAAAAAGATAAAATTGTTTTGTGTTTTTTTATCGTAATTTAACGGCATCGACGGGGAAGAGAACACAACGGACGGAGGAGGAGGCGAGGTCATCCACCCTCCTCCTGACGCGGCCGTGTGGTGGTGGTGGTGCCCGATAATGTTCAGTCAGGGGAGACAGGTAGATAGAGACAGATAGACAGAGACAGATAAACAGACAGATAGACAGAGACAGATAAAGATGGATACAACCCCAAGCATAATGACCAGGTCAGTAACTGGATACTTAACCATGGGTGGAGGGATAGCGGGGGGGGGGGGGGGTAGCGAGGTGGAGGGATAGTGGGGTGGAGGGATAGCGGGGTGGAGGGATAGTGGGGTGGAGGGATAGTGGAGTGGAGGGATAGCGGGGTGGAGGGATAGTGGGGTGGAGGGATAGTGGAGTGGAGGGATAGCGGGGTGGAGGGATAGTGGAGTGGGGGGATAGCGGGGTGGAGGGATAGTGGAGTGGAGGGATAGCGGGGTGGAGGGATAGTACAGTGGGGGGATAGTGGAGTGGGGGGATAGCGGGGTGGAGGGATAGTGGAGTGGGGGGATAGCGGGGTGGAGGGATAGTGGAGTGGAGGGATAGCGGGGTGGAGGGATAGTAGAGTGGGGGGATAATGGAGTGGGGGGATAGCGGGGTGGAGGGATAGTAGAGTGGGGGATAGTGGAGTGGAGGGATAGTAGAGTGGAGGGTTAGCGGGGTGGAGGGATAGTGGAGTGGAGGGATAGCGGGGTGGTGGGATAGCGGGGTGGAGGGATAGTAGAGTGGGGGGATAGTGGAGTGGAGGGATAGTAGAGTGGAGGGAAAAGCGGAGTGGAGGGATAGCGGGGTGGAGGGATAGCGGGGTGGAGGAATAGTGGGGTGGAGGGATAGTGGGGTGGAGGGATAGTGGGGTGGAGGGATAGCTAAGTAAAGGGAGAACGGGGTGAAGGGATTGCCATTTACCAGGAAAGAGAGGTGGAAAGATAGCTTGGCGAAGAGGCAGCGAGATGGAGACATATTGTTAATGTGTGTGTAGTGTAATAACAGGGAGGCTCTTCTGAACACCGTGACAGCTGGGGGCAGGAGGGCTTGATGCCGGGGGCTTCTGTAAGTCTTAACACCCAGCCAGTTATTATGTATTGGTACCCGGCTGTGGTAAGTGTAAGCAGATAACCTGATGATGAGTCCCAGCTTATTTCAGTTGAAGATTAATCATCCTAACGCTATCTTAACCTAACTTAACCTAACGTAACTTAATTTACCCTAGCGTAACTAAATTTAATGAAACCTAACCTAACCTCCCCCCCCCCCCCCGGCCAGTGTTTAATGTTTAACTTAAGGTGAAAAAACTTGGAGCTAATCATCAGGTGATATTTACTAATAATGACTAATAACTATGACTTTGAGTGCTTGAAAAACAATGTTGTCAGGAAATAAATAACAAAGTAGAGAATTCATAAGACTTGTGTTTGTTTACCTGTGTGTGTGTGTGTGTGTGTGTGTGTGTGTGTGTGGCCAGTAAAACCATAAGAAAATGGAGATGGGAGTTTTTTATTTTGTTAGTAAATCCACAGAAACTTTTTACCGTTCCTCTCCCCGTTATGGATGGCTCGGGGAGGAGGAGGAAGGTGAAGGTAGGCAGTGATACCAGCTCTAGCAGTAGTACTAGCTCTAGGAAACAGCAATACCAGAACTAGGAAACAGTAATACCAATACCAGGAGATTGTATTATCAGCTCTAGGAGATAGAAATACTAGTTCTTGAAGATAGGAAGATAGTAATACAAGCTGTAGGAGATAATACCAGCTGTAGGAGATAGTAATACCAGCAGTGACAGTAATACCAGAGTGGAAGACAAAGCTTCATGTCTTGCGTTAGTTCATGATGGCGGTGTTGGCGTAAAGGTGTTGAATTACTTGCCTTGGAACAGGTCATCACGAGCTTGTAATTACCGACCTGCTGAGGAGAGTTAGTGAGGGAGGGAGTATGGGGGGGAAGAGACAGGTGGAGGGTGAAGTGTTGTGAGTGTGGTGGGTGAGGGAGGGAGTGTGGGGGGGGGGAAGAGACAGGTGAAGTGTTGTGAGTGTGGTGGGTGAGGGAGGGGGTGTTGTGAGTGTGTGGAGGTGTTGTGAGTGTGTGGGAAGAGACAGCTGGAGGGTGAAGTGTTGTGAGTGTGGTGGGTGGGGGAGGGGGTGTTGTGAGTGTGTGGGGGTGTTGTGAGTGTGTGGGGAGAGGCAGGTGGAGGGGAAGGTGGGTGACGGGGTATTGAGAGTGTGTGTGAGGGAAGGAGAGAGTGCGTCGGGGGGTTAGTGTCTCGGGCATAAGTGCGTTACCTGTTGCCATAGTGGGAATAGAGTGTGTTGATCCAGGGAGACGAATTCTACCCGAAAGGAATTGAGTAATCGACCAAAATAAAAATATTAGGCGAATTTGAGAACCATTGGTATAATCTGTTCCTATTAATTTGCATACTGAAGTGATGAGCTGGATTAGAATATTGATGAGCTCTGGTTTTGATCTGTAAAGGTGTTCGGTTTGAGAGAGAGAGAGAGAGAGAGGGAGAGATTGATTTTTTGATTTTGCCGCTTGCAGTGGCTACTTTATTGTGCACCCCACACTCATCCTGTGAGCGGTAGCGCAAAAGGATTACAGAGTAGGGTTTACAAAGGGTCATAATAATTAACCCCGGTTGTCAGGATATTATGGCACTGAAAGTTACACAGTATTTCATTTACATTATTTGTTTAGTTCTATACATAAAGGGTAACTTATTCACAAATGCGTGAGAACAGGCGTGTGAGGCAGTATGTCTGGCCTCACACTTTGTTATTCACATTTACGTGGGAGGTATTCAAGCACATTGCGTATTTGGTTCTGTACATGAGAACTGACATAGATACTAAGTGCAAAAAAGTGGATACAATCTTAATATGTCGGCTATCTTGCCATTAGAGATGAAGTGTTGTGCCATTTCACACACAGTGTGCTTGGACCTGTCCCTAAAAGGTTCTATCTTCACACAGTCGAGGACGTAGTGTTCAAGTGTGTGGCCATATGTATGGCCACACACTTTACATTTAGTTTTGTTTACATCTGCTTGAGGAACATACTGCCAAAGGTACTTATATCCTAACCTTAATCTAGCGGTTACAACATCTTGTAATCTAGTGATCTTGTTACTTGCTCCATATACATGTTTCACTTGATACATCTCATCATGGTAAACTATGGATTGACTAGTGCCTGTTTGCACTTGTCTACTTGCGTCAAACTCATCAATAAGTTCTTTCCTAATTACAGTTTTAAGGGTTCTTTTCGACAGACCCAAATTGTATTCAACGGTGTCTTTGTTAGACGCGAGTTTGGCGAGGGCATCAACTCTGTCATGTTTTATGAGGCCTATGTGAGAGGGGATCCACAACAGTTTGACCCTGACACCCCGGTCAACAAGGCACGCATATTTGTGTCTGGCTTCAGAGACAAGAGCGTGACAACCTGAGTCGAGGGTACCAAGGGCAAGTAGTGAGGATAGAGAGTCAGTGATGATGAGACTGTCAGTAACAGTGGTTTCAATGAATTTAATAGCTGTGAGTATGGCAACTAATTCAGTTTGTAGAGTGGATGCCCAGTTGTTAATTCTAACTCCTTTCTCAATTATATTACCGTCAGGTTGAGTCACAACAATAGCACTTCCAGCCCTCCCACAGGCGGTGTTTAGAGATCCATCAGTGTAGATGGTCTGTGTGATATTATCATCAGTCTGTAGAGTGTGTATGTGTTCAAGAGCTCTCAATTTGGCAGTGTGTTGGAGATAAATGCTTTGTATAATTAATTTTTTAGGCGGATACGTCGGTATTGTGATATCGAAGGGAACTGTCCGCCAGGGTGGCAGGAAGCGCTGTTGTGTCTCAACTTTGTACAGGTGGTCTAGTCCAAATATCTTCATATGTGTAGCTGTAGTTTGGATCCATTTAGACTCAGTAGTCCCATGGTTCATACATTCTAGCAATTTTAAGGAAACAATGTTATCAGGATCACCACGCAGAAGCCTCAGGGCTATCATGAGGTTGACTTCAATTATTCTATCTTTAACACTGGGTATACCTAGTTCTTTCCTCATATTAAGTACTTTAGTGCTCATGGGACATCCTAGGATAATTCTGAGGGCTTTATTTTGCATTTTCTCGAGCTTGTCAACTCCTTTCCCGTCACGAAGGACCAGGGCTGGTGCGTGGTAATCTATCAGAGATCTAATATAGCCTAGGTACATTGTTTTAACAATTCTAATATTAGCACCATAGTGCGGGCTGTACCCCGCTACACTTCTAAGAGGTCTCAGTCTGTCAGTACATTGGCGGGTTAGCTGTTGTATGGCAGGTAGGGTACAAGGGACGGAAACACCAAGATATTTAAAAGAAGAAACATAGTCAATAGTGTTGTTACCTATCTTGAACTTGGCGGGGCCGCGTTTGCGGTTCCCAGCTTGTTTGTTGAACACCTTAGTTTTGTCAGTGGAGATAATAAGACCGAGGTGTTCACAGGCTGCGTATACATGGTTCAGGGTGGTTTGCATTTCACGATGAGTTTTAGTATGTATAAGAATATCGTCAGCATAGCTGATTGAGATATTGCTGGGGTTGTCTGGTATTAAATTTAATAATGCATTCATAAGAACATTGAACAAAGTGGGGCTAAGTACTCCACCTTGAGGGGTACCAAGTTGCATATCTTTAACTTCACTTTTGTAACCCTGAAACAGTGCAGCAGCCCTTCTGTTGGTTAGGTAACCACTTATCCAGTGTAACAGCCTACCTCCTATATCCATTTTGGCTAGTTCGTACAATATCAGTTGCCTATTGGCAATATCAAATGCAGCTTTTAGGTCAAGAAATGTGGTGTATCTGTGCCTTTCATCACCATGCACAGTTAGGAATGTGGTGATGCAATTATGTACACCTTTACCATGGGTGAAGCCATTTATGTTAGGAGACATGTGTTCTCTGATTCTATATAAGAGTCTGCCAAGAACCATCCTCTCAAAGGTTTTACACAGGCAGCTGGTTAGTGATATGGGACGAAAGGCATCAGGCTGTCCTGGTTTCGGTATTGGTACAACAATACTGCTGGTCCATGATGTGGGTAGTTGGCCCTCGGCATGACTCATATTGTACAATACCAACAATGGATTGCCTGGCACGCGCCTTAGTAGTCTAATGATGTTGTAGGTGACCCCGTCCTCTCCAGGGGAAGTAGACCTACCCCTGGCGAGGGCGGCGTCAAGCTCCCACTCAGTATATGGAACATCACACTCATCGTGCTGTTTGCCCAGCATAAAGCTAATAAGATTACTTCTCTCTACAGACTTCGCATCAAGGAGTCCCCGAGTCCTAGCTGGTAACATGTCATAGCTCGACACATGAGCCCACTTTGTTATTAGCTCATTCGACTTTTGCAGAGGGTTTGGATGGGAGACGTGTCTTCTGTTTTTACCTCTGATTATGTTTATGTCTTTCCAGGCTTTGCTGAGGGATGTGTGTTGGTTCAGGCTGTTGACATATGTCTCCCATGCATTTTGTCTGAGTTCGTTTACACGTTCCCTGACAGCAGCAAGGGAAGCTTGATACAATTGTAACATTTGAGGTGTTCTAAATTGTCTGTAACCCTTACCCACCCTCCTGACCCTAGCCCTGAGTTTTTTCAGCTCAGGGTCATTATAGCACTGCTGTTGCCTGTTCCCATTATGCTGACCACGTTTTCTCCTTTTTTTGGTGGAGGCATTGTTGGTGAAGTATACATAAGTCCTATCTATCAGATCGTCATGGAAACTTTGGTAATTGTCAGGCTTGTAGTCCTTGTACCAGTCATGGATGAAGTCTATGAACTGGCTTTCATGTTCTTGCTTGACTGTGATTCTACGTCTGTTGAGTTTACCACCAGTGGGGGTGTCATTGGCTACATGTATACTAGCTTGGATTGGGCTGTGGTCAGACATAAGATCAGTGACAACATCAGAGCTATGAGTTGTGTATGATAGATTAAAGCCAATACATTTGTCTAGACCCCCGCCATAGATGTGTGTTGGTTCATTATTACCTATAATTTGAACATCTTCATATGCGCTGAGAAGTGAGATAAGTCTCCTACCATTGGTGTTAGTGGTGGAGTCACCTAATTTCTTGTGTCTAGTATTCAGGTCACCCATTAGGACAGTGGGCTCAGTGTGTAAAAAGTCTGGGAGATCTGTGTATTGAAGCTGATCTGAGGGAGCATAGGCGTTTAGCACGTTGAGTGTGGAGTTGCCCAGGTGGATAGTGATCCCATGGTACTGAAGGTTGGTAGTCTTTTTGGATACAAGAGGTACATGCGGGAGTGACTTCTTAACATACATCAAACATGTGTGAGTAGAACTAGGATCATAATACACATAATTGGGCAGACTGGGTGGGGGCTTACCATTAGGTGTGAGACACTCCTGCAGACACACAATATCGATGTCCTCAGTCACAACTTTGTGGTGTAGGTCAGGGTATCGTTTTCTAAGGGATGAGATGTTCCAACTCATCACCTTCACCGCTCTGTATCTTTGTCTGGTATTAACACTGGCCATTATGAAATGTATTTGGAATTTTGTCTGGTATTAACACTGGCCATTATGAAATGTATTTGGAAAGAAGCAAAAGGCACTGTATGATACTGTTCTTTTCTGCGCTGCCTGTCCCTTCGGCAGGCAGTAGGCCAGTTAACCTTTTGGAAACATTTCTGGAGCATGTACGGCTCAACAATTGTTGTATTTCAGTGGCAGACAACAACTCACTTTGGTTACACTCGACATCACCACCATTTTCTGTTTGTGCTTGTTCATCTTCACTGACCATGTCCACAGAGGCATCAGTAGAACTGTTACCAGTATCACTATTTTCCTCTGCGTGGACACTAGTTCCTGGTGGGTCTTGAGTTTCCACATCTGGTACTGACATCTGAATGTCTTCAGTTTGACTGTAATTTTTCCGAAGTTGCTGCACTGTGTTGGTGGTGTTTTTTTCCTTTAGTGTATCACAGAGGCTCCTAAACATTTCAGTTTGAGCTTGAGCTTGAGCTGTAACCTGAGCTTTGAGTTCTTTAATTTCATTTTTCAAATCATTGATCTCTTCACGATGTGCGTGTTCATGGAGTGTGTTGGCAGCTACCTGTTGTGTCGGTACGTCTGTGTTGCCCCATGCTGATCTTTCGATGACTGCTGGTGATGATCCTGGAGCTTTGGTGGGGAGGGCAGGCCAGGGGTTGGCCGTAGGGAGTACCCTAGCAGCATTAGTGTTTCTTGAGACCTGCCTGGGTGGCGGGTCTGGGCGCTGAAGGGGTGTAGGAGCTCTAGAACAGTTAGGGTGCCATACAGGAACTCCAACTGTTTTGCAGTTAATACACTTCTGTTGGATGACACCCCCTTGAGCAACTGTATCTCTGCAAACCTGTGTTGCATGTTGCCTTGAGCAGAGACCACACCACGGCTTAGTCGAGGGGCATAACCGGGCCACATGGCCCCAGTGCTGACAGTTGTAACACCTCCGGTTAGGGGGCTGATAGAGAGTTACCTTCAGAGTCCGATAGGCACCACGGACTCGAATGGTCCTGGGTGGGTCTTCCGAGCCAACCCAGTCTGCAATGACTGCATTCTTGCCCCTGAGTCGCTTCGTCCTTCTGATGTAGGGATGGGCTTCTAGTAGTGTAGGGGTCTGGTACTGGTCGAGCCCTATGATTATTATGGTCTTCTTGCTCGATGGTTGGGATGATTGTTCCATGGTTATTCCCCTTATGCTATTGGTGAGGAGATCCTGTATGACTGCTGGGTCGTTTCTAATCAGAACATGATCTTGTGTACCGACTCTGAACTGAAACTCAGCCTCAGGATATTTGTCTTCCGCATCGTTCAGCCAGAGATACTTGTCTTCAGGTGATGTACCTCCAGGGAAGTACAATCTTACTCTCATGGGGGGTTGTGGTTGTAGTTGATTGTCTCTGAGTCTTTCTGCCTTTTCGGCCTTCCGCTTGTTCCTGGACTGAACTAGTTGAAAGCCATCTTCTCCGTTGGTGTCAAGGTCAACACCACAGTCGCCTGGCTCACTCAGTGCATCAGGAGAGTTAAAGCGAGCAGCTGTGTCTCCAGTCAACTCAGACATGGTGGAGTTACAGGGCTCGACTTATATGCCTACGTCAGAGGGCCGAGGACTGCTTGGCACTCCTAGGAAGTCAGCGGTGGTTGGGAGGCGTAACCCTCTTAGAGGACAAAGGAGATTGGCATCTACTGTACAGCGTATTAGCGGTGTGAGGGGAGGCCATGAGCGGGCCTCCCGCGGAGGGAGTGTGGTGTCGGGGGGACTAAGGTAACAGGAGTTTTCTCAGTTTATAAACACTTTTATTACACTACACTTGTTCTTAATAGCATGTCTGTTTTTCTGGTTAGATACAGTATCAAAGTCAATTTTAATTTCAAAAGAACTAACCAGCTTGGCACACTATGGCCGAGCGTGACCACAAGGGTATAGGCCTTGCCTCCCGGGCACCTACACCTACACACGACACAGTGCTCAACACACGGTAGTTCACTTGTTATACAGGCAACATATTTGCAGTTGTTGACCTATCCCCACCCTACTGGGTGGTGTTGTGTTATTTCGAAGTCAAGTGTGAAGCCGACCCACTGTTGTTCTCAGAGTGGACTGATTAGCACCTCCTTGTCAGGAGATGGCGGTCAGTTCCCAGCGGTGCTTATCTCACTGGCGGGTCACGGCTCTCACTGGTACTGTCTAGTACTGAATTCACTGGCTTAAACACTGTTCTTAACTGTTCAACACTGGTTCCACTTCTTTCCGAAACGAAATGCCACTTTTGATTATGTTGATATCCCGGTGGTGAGGATGGGTCTGGGAGAGGGACTTGGGGAATGGGCCGAACATTGGCCAAGGGTGAGAGCTGCTCAGCAGGAGCAGCGCCTAAATAGGTCTTGACCCTACGGTGGTCAGGTCATCACTGAGAGAGGGGGGGGGGGGGGGAAATCCGAATCCGCGCTCAAAGGATTTTTTAACAGATTTTTTACTCTCTCGGATTTTAAATGATGTTGCGGGAATTCCTTGTAGGTTTATGTGAGGTCTCTGAAAGGTCAAAGGTCAAGTATATATATTTCTTTATCCACACCAGCTACACCACCATCATCATTCCTCGACACACTACACCTGCTCCCCGACACACCTTTGGGACGTCTCTGCACCCCACTATTCCAGACCAGCACCCAAGACACTCACATCTGGGACGAACCCGAGTGGTGAGAGGATTGCTTCACCTGTACTTGAGGAATTGTTGTGTTTACGTGGAGGTTCGCGTTCTTTGAGAGTCTTGCGTGCGTTTCCTTTTTCTCTCTCATAGTGAAGCCCTCCTCCTCCTCTTCTCCTCCTCTTCTTCCCCAACCTCGTCCTCCTCTTCCTCCTCGTCCTCCTCTTCCTAGTCCTCCTCCTCCTCCCTGGGCTGGTACATCTCACCCCCTACAGTTTCTTGATGTTCCTATCCTGTCTTTCTTCCCCCAGTTCATTTTTTTTGGTGTAGTTGAGGCGGTGTGGTGGTTAGACAGTTAAACAGAATAGTGGTTGGTCATTAGAATCAACCTAGTCTTCAAATATTACACTAATGGCGGATTACGTACACGACATAATTTGCTATTCAAGCTGTCAAAAGGTGCAACACTTCTAAATATCAGGTAGACAGAGAACACGTGTTTCTTAGACGCATTCTTCCTGTAGTCTAACCCAGGAAGACTGTCTATACACGCATGTTGTACCTGTAGGAGTGTACCGTGGAGGCGTGTCTGGTCAGGGCTGGGGACTCGCTATCTTGCTTACAGAGGGACGCATCAAGACCCCGCCGCTAACTAAGAGAGAACCTCGGTAAAGCTCAGGTTACCAAGACCATCAACACCAGTATACAGTTTATCTTCTAGTGTTAATGTGCCCCGAGAACTGTAACTCCTGAAGCCAGATTATTGTTGCTGTTTCTTGATGAGCTAAACAACACTACTGTGCAATTAACGATAGCTACGATCATGACTTTATTTTTTGGGGTCTTTTCTATCGTGTTGCTAAATTTTAAAATCATAAAACTTTAGCATTTTAACCAACCAACAAACAATACTTTCCTGATTGTATTAAGATTCTTTGCTGAGAGAGGGAGACTTATCACACCTGTCCAGAGACTCACTTGTAATGCTGTACTTTTTTTCAAATGTCCCAATTAATTACCTGAACATACCAATTATTGCCACACAATTTAAACCACTCAGGTAATGGATCATTCTTATAATACCTATTGTGCCAGCCCCTCAGGTATGACTTGACACGCCCAGGTGTTCATACAGGTTAATTATGATCTGGCAGGATCAGGAAATATTATGGAGTGTGCTTGTGTTTGCATGATGGTGTGGGCGTTTGTTTTAAGGCGCTGGTAAGGTGTTTGTGTCCTGCTATATGAGGGGGAGGAGATAACCCCTCTACTCTTCCTTCTTTCCCCTTCTTCCTTCTTTCCCCCTCTTCCTTCTTTCCCCTCTTCCTTCCTCGCCACTCTTCCTTCCTCCCCGCACTCAACTTTCTTCCCTCACTTCCTTCCCTTCCCTTCCCTCAACTATATTTTCCTTCCCTTTTCCCTCTCCTCTCTTCCTTCTTCTTATTCTCCCCTCACTCGTCTTTCAGTCTTTCTTAAAGTTCTGCTTTTAGATAGATCAAAAGAAGCAAAATTGGAAGAAGAAGAAGAAGAAGAAGAAGAAGAGGAAACGGAAACACAAGAGGAAGAAGTGAAGAGGAGAGGAGTAGGAGGAGGAATATAAAAATGAGGAAGAAAAACAAAGAAAAATAGGAGGAGGAGAATGATAATATTAATGATGAAGATTTTAAAAAGAGGATCTTGGCAGGACTCAGAACTCAATTATCAGGGAGATAACACAGCGAGATGGTCATGTGTAATACGACTTGATCCGTTTATTCTGGTCTCTTCCTCCCCGACATTAACCGTGTGTGTGTGTGTACATATCAAGAACGAGCACCTCAGTAATTACCGGCTACGCCCTTCACCCCCGGAACGAATTGCCTTCAGAATCCAATTTCAGTCGGCTTTCAGGTTGTTGGAGGTGGTGACGACACTTGTTCTTGCTCGTTGGGTTTATTTGTTCATTATCGTGGTTTAGGTGATTATTAAGTCTGTCGTGGTTTAGGTCTGGCGAGGTTTAAGGTTTAAATTTCTACTTGATGTTGTGGTTTGACGTTTTATTTTGTTCTATTTTATTAATGATTTTAGATGGGCAGTTTTATTTATTATTTTTGTTTATTATTTTTTTGCTGAAGATGATGTGTTGTGATTAGATAATTCGATTTTTTGGGGGGTATTTTGTGATCCGAGGTAATAAGGATTTGTATTTTACGGTGAATTCATTGTGTTATGGTTAGGTTAGGTTAGGTTAGGTTAGGTCTTAGGAATTTAAATTTCAACTCGTCGTATTTTAGTCAGGATTTGTGTGTGTGTGTGTGTGTGTGTGTGTGTGTGTGTGTGTGTGGCTCTATGAAGGTCAGTTTGTCTTTCCTACCTTATCATATTTTCTTGTTGAACAATTCGTAATCTAGATCATTACGTCTCCATTACCAATTGACTCTGAGAACGTGATTATAGTTCTGTAGTGTGATGGTGAGAAAATAACGTGTCGTAAGTGGATAGGTCTGCCAGTCATGAACAAAACAAGAGTGTACTGTACAAATTAAACCAGAAACAATGGAAACAAAAGTTAAATTCGTGAAGTGTCTCCCATGAAATCTTTTGTTATATTTAAATGTATGTAAAATATCCAGAGAGAATGTTAATTTATTTTTGCTTTTGTTTATTCTCGGTGGCTGATGGGTGTGTCGTCTACCTGGACAAGATGGTACGCGGTGTTAGCAAGTTTATATCCGAAGGTTTCTCGATAAAAGTGAAAACCATCTTTATTTTATATAAGAGAACTTATATTGTGCTTCTATTTGAGTTTTACATTGAATCTCGTTTTATTTATGGTGTTCGACTACCGTTTCTTTGGTCGTGTGGATGCAATGCTCGCCTCCTGTTCCATGGGCCTGGGGGTTCGATTCCCTGGTGGTGCTCCATTTTCACCCACCTGTAAATGGATACCTGAGTTTACAATATGAGGAAGTGAAGGCGATCGAGAGCACTCATGCTTATGTGACCACTTTCACTTTTCACCGTTTCTTTAGTGGTGTTTGACTGCCGTACACACATGTAATCCACTCAGCACAGATATAAACCACCCAACACATGTGTAAACCACCCGACACATGTGTAAGCCACCTAGCACACGTATATACCACCCAGCACATGTGTAGACCACCCAGCACACACACATATATATATATATATATATATAATATATATATATATATATATATATATATATATATATATATATATATATATATATATATATATATATATATGCAAGTAAATCACTGTAGGTGCGCGTGATCTAGGTATATGCTGATAACCACCAGGAAAGAAGAAAACACGAAGTTCCCAAGCGCTTTCGTGTAATTCACATCTTCAGGGGTGAGTACAGACTAGTCTGTACTCACCCCTGAAGATGTGAATTACACGAAAGCGCTTGGGAACTTCGTGTTTTCTTCTTTCCTGGTGGTTATCAGCATATATATATATATATATATATATATATATATATATATATATATATATATATACATATATATACTTCATTTTTAGTCCATATAACACGCGGACTTTGAACATATAATCAACGACCTCACCAGCCATGGAATCGAACCCTAGACCTAATGGGTGTGACTAGGGAACGCTTACCGGCTAGGCCACAAGGACAATAAAGCAGTTCTAGACTCTGTTATATTTCACACAAAGCCTGTTCATCGAGCTGATGGCGCCGTGAACCTCAATGGGAAACTGCCCGTGCCTCTTATGTGGTGTCAGTAGCATTTTACCGAATCCAGCTGGTATGAAACGCGAGGTACATATATATACTTCATTTTTAGTCCATATAAGACGCCGACTTTGAACATATAATCAACGACCTCACAAGCAAGGAATCGAATCCTCGACCTAATGGGTGTGACTAGGGAACGCTTACCGGCTAAGCCACAAGGACACTAAAAGCAGTTCTAGACTCTGTTATATTTCACACAAAGCCTGTTCATCGAGCTGATGGCGCCGTGAACCTCAATGGGAAACTGCCTGTGCCTCTTATGTGGTGTCAGTAGCATTTTACCGAATCCAGCTGGTATGAAACGCGAGGTACATATATATACTTCATTTTTAGTCCATATAACACGCGGACTTTGAACATATAATCAACGACCTCACCAGCAAGGAATCGAACCCTCGACCTAATGGGTGTGACTAGGGAACGCTTACCGGCTAGGCCACAAGGACACTAAAAGCAGTTCTAGACTCTGTTATAGTTCACACAAAGCCTGTTCATCGAGCTGATGGCGCCGTGAACCTCAATGGGAAACTGCCCGTGCCTCTTATGTGGTGTCAGTCTCTTCCCCCCCA
>CAUDMG010000828.1:23183-56418 GCA_958450375.1 Homarus gammarus
ATCACGACCCCCCCACACCACATCATCACCACCACCCCACACCACCACCACCATCACCACCCCCCCACACCACACCATCACCACCCCCCCACACCACCACTACCATCACCACCCCCCCACACCACACCATCACCACCCCCCCCACACCACACCATCACCACCCCCCCACACCACCACCACCATCACCACCCCCCACACCACCACCACCATCACCACCCCCACCCCACAATACCATCATCACCCCACCCCACACCACCACCACCAGCACCACCCCCCCACACCATCACCACCCCCCCACACCACCACCACCATCACCACCACCCCACACCACACCATCACCACCCCCCACACCACCACCACCATCACCACCCCCACCACACCACACCATCACCACACCATCACCACACCCCACACCACCACCGCCATCACCACCCCCCACACCACATCATCACCACCACCCCACACCACCACCACCATCACCACCCCCCCACACCACACCATCACCACCCCCCCACACCACCACTACCATCACCACCCCCCACACCACACCATCACCACCCCCCCACACCACACCATCACCACCCCCCCCCCCACACCACACCATCACCACCCCCCCACACCACACCACCACCACCATCACCCACACCACCACCACCATCACCACCCCCCACACCACACCATCACCACCCTCCTACACCACACCATCACCACCACCCCCACACCACCACCACCACCCCCCCACACCATCACCTTCCCCCGACACCACCACCACCATCATCACCACCCCTACCACACCACACCATCACCACACCATCACCACCCCCCACACCACCACCACCATCACCACCCCCCCACACCACACCATCACCACCTCACCACACCACCACCACCATCACCACCCCCCACACCACACTATCACCACCCCTCCACACCACCACCACCATCACCACCCCCACACCACACCATCACCACCCCCCACACCACACCATCACCACCCCCCCACACCACCACCACCATCACCACCCCACCACACCACACCATCACCACCCCCCACACCACCACCACCATCACCACCCCCCACACCATCACCACCCCCCCACACCACCACCACCATCACCACCCCCCCACACCACCACCACCATCACCACCCCCACCACACCACACCATCACCACCCCCCCACACCACACCATCACCACCCCCACGCCACCACCACCATCACCACACCCCACCACACCTCACCATCACCACCCCCCACACCACCACCACCCCGCACCACACCATCACCACCCCCCCCCCCCACACCACCACCACCATCCCCACACCTTCAACCCACCCAATACCTCCAGCATCCGGGTCTTGTAACATCAATTTCTAGCTCCCCTGTGCCAATAATTGCTTGGTATTAGAGCTCGCTGCACTAATTGACCAGATATAAACGAAACCATCATCGTCATCATCATCATCATCATCATCATCATCATGACCAGTCATCATCAACCTCTTTATCACTATCATCATTATCAGTCATCCTCATTTACTACTGTCATTACCAGTCGTCATCCTCATCAGTCATCATCATCATCATCATTACTATCATCGTCATCATCATTTCAGACACTCCTTTTAAGCCAAGATAAGACACAAATAACTCTCGAGGAAAATTATCCAAAGAAAAACAACAACAAAAAACAAGACAGATTCGCTTGATAAGATAATGTCCTTTGACGTTCCACGGATGATTTTCCTTAATATAAACACCTACTCTATTGTCATCATTTTCTCTGTTTCCGACTTCACCCATTTCTATCCGGCAATTTTCTCATTTCCCTTTGAAGAATTTTTGTTCCTTTTTTGTTTCATTCTCGGCTAAACAATCCAATACCATCAAGGATGCAATATAGGACGTAACTCCATTCTTTTGTTCGTCCATTTTTGGCCACTACCGTTTATGTTTTCACAAAGCTTCCTCGAGTTTGTATTTTGTATTATTTTTTTTTGTGGTTTGTTGTTGTTCAAATTAACTACATCAATAGTACTTGTTGTCATTATTAGTTATTGTAATGAGATTCATTCATTAACTCTCTACTTACCAAGATATTTATTCTTCTTCTTATCTCTCGATTGTATTTTCTGAATTTTTATATTTTTGTTTGAATTACATAACTAATTACCTCACTTAACCTTGGGCAACGTTGACCTTGTAGTCATTTTTGCATTTTTGTCCGTCCACTGTCGTAAAACACACACACACACACACACACACACACACACACACACACACACACACACACATACCCACACACACATACCCACACACACACACACACACACACCCACACCCACACACACACCCACACCCACACACACACATACACACACACACCCACACACACACACACTACATCCTTGACCACCGTGGGTCAAGACGTACCTGGCGCTCCTCTCGGAGCAGCCAGGTCAACTGTTAAGTTGGCCCATACCAACCCCCTCCCTTGAACCACTTCTCCCCACCGGAGTATCAACAGGTACTCGCCAGAAGTTACAATTTCATTTGGGAAAGGAATGGAACCAGTGTTAAACAGAGGTGAACATTGGTGAACAGTGCTTGAGTCAGTGAGAACAACTCAACAGTAAAAGTCGTATTCAAGTTAACCTTCACACAGTGAGGTCCCAGGTACCCAGTGATAACGGCCCGTGAGACCCAACAACCGGCGATGTGTTAATCCGTCTACGATAGGAAGGCCTGGGGCCATACCTCACTCATATAACACCATCTGTGAGGGAATTACTACACCACGTGATGTCCCTCATAACACCATCTGTGAGGGAATTACTACACCACGTGATGTCCCTCATAACACCATCTGTGAGGGAGTTACTACACCACGTCAAGTCCCTCATAACACCATCTGTGAGGGAATTACTACACCACGTGATGCCCCTCATAACACCATCTGTGAGGGAATTACTACACCACGTCAGGTCCCTCATAACACCATCTGTGAGGGAATTACTACACCACGTCAGGCCCCTCATAACACCATCTGTGAGGGAATTACTACACCACGTCAGGTCCCTCATAACACCATCTGTGAGGGAATTCGTACACCACGTGATGCCCCTCATAACACCATCTGTGAGGGAGTTACTACACCACGTGAGGCCCCTCGTAACACCATCTATGAGGGAACTACTACACCACGTGAGGCCCCTCATAACACCATCTCTGAGGGAATTACTACACGTGAGGCCCCTCATAACATCATCTGTGAGGGAATTACTACACCACGTGAGGTCCCTCATAACACCATCTGGGAGAGAGTTACTCCACTACGTGTTTGCTGTTCAACACCTACATTAATCTGAATGTTCACTGTTTGTTCCTTTACCTTTCTCTAATGAAGGCTTTTGTTAAACCACCAATGTATGTAATAAGTCATTTATGTCCAATGTATATTTTCAGCCTTCGGGCTGCAGAACTTTTTCAATAAACCGTTAATTATTATTATTATTATTATTACACACACGCACACACACACACACACCCACACCCACAAAAGCACAGCAGTGTGACTGGACCCGACCTAACCTGACCGGGACTTTCTCAGCAAAACATTCAAGTCATCAGTGCAATAAGTGATTATCATACAGTGCTCGATAGTGCACCCCAAGGAAAAGTCAGACAGTGGGCACTTTATCGGTCACCTTTAAAGTGCCAGTGACAAGGACCACCGCGGTGTTTACATATATCGTGAAAACTGTGTCGGCGACCCCAAGCACCAGGGACAAAGACCCACGGTCTTTACGACTGACAAATATTAACAGATGTCTACCAGTGTCAGTGGCCCTCAAAGTGCTGTCAGTGACGAACACTTCCGTCCGCCCACAACAGATATCAACAGATGGCCACCAATCACTTACTCCCGACGCACTCTGTACCATCTAAAGCGTGGGAACGGTTATCCTGATGGCAGTGTTATCGTGCGACTCAAGTCACTAAACATATTCTGCGCACGTAGCCGTAGACAGGGCCGTCATACACATAAGCCCATTAGAACCGTAACCTCCGCTAGGAAACCGGAGAAACCCACCCCTGACAGACCGTACCACTACACTGAAGTTCCACGGATATGGTATGATCTCCCGTCTCTACTGCTATCCAACGTCACTTCCCTAGCTAACAAGTTCGACGAGCTGGCAACTACAGTCAGGTCAGCCGCTGCAAGCGTCGTTGCCATATGTGAGGCTTGGCAAATTGTGCCTGAAACGTGTCATATTGAGGTATATCAACTCTTTCATCACCTTCGTTCACAAAGACGCGGAGGGGGCGTTGCCCTCTTCTGTCAAGATGACCTACGCCCGTCACGCCTGGATGTTCAAGTCCCAGCAGATGTGGAAGCATTATGGGTACGTGTTGTCCCACCAGCCCACCCGCGCCACACTTCTTCTATCATAATCTGTGTGGCACACCATCCGCCTCGTTCACCCACCAGAGACACTCTTATCAATCATCTCATTACCACCTCAGACCACCTCAGAGTTAGGTACCCATGTGCCAAGTTAGTATTATGTGGGGATTTTAATGAAATTGACACCACTGATATCCAGGACCAGCTATCACTATCACAAGTTGTAACCTTCCCCCACACACGGTCAAAATATCCTTGACCTTATCTTAACTGACGTAGCGGACCAGTACCAACCACCTCAACCAATGCCTCCTATCGGGTGTAGCACACACTTATCAGTGCTCTGGTCCCCAGCTGCCACTCCCACTCAAGTACAGAGACCCTACATCAAGACCTACAGGCCGATTACTGACTCTGCAGTGCGCCTCTTCGGGCAGTGGATAGTTCACCATCCCTGGACTGAAGTACTTAGCGTGGATGACGTGGAAACCAAATGGATAAATTATACCAACACCACCACGGAAACCCACCACCACTTCTTCCTCGAGAAGTCCGTCAGATCTCACCCAGCTGACTTGCCCTGGATCACACCTCGGATCAAAAGACTTATGCAACAGAGAGACAGGGCCTTTCATCTTAATGACCACATCCGCTACAGGTCCCTTCGCAACCGAGTCATCTGCGAAATACGCACTGCAAAGAAGTCCCACTACCCAACCAAATTACAACACCTGAAGCAGACAAACATCAGTCAATGGTATGGTAAGCTTAAAGAACTCTGTGGACTAAACAATAAGACACACCCCCTTCCCTTCCTTAGCCATCTCACTAATGTTGACGCAGCTGAGCAAACAAATAACCATTTCGCTACTATATGACAGATGCTCCCCCGGCTTGACACAACCACTCTCCCTGCTTACCTACCAGCCCCCCTTCCCACTGACTTAGTAGAAGAATTTGAAGTGGCAAAACGCCTGGACAAACTAAAATTAAAACACTCTACCGCCCCCATTGACTTGCCAATGAAACTCTTCAAGGAGTTCTCCCGGAGCTTGCTAAACCCCTATGCTCCATCATCAATGCTTCTCTCAGTCAAGCCAGATGCCCAGCTGACTGGAAGACCTCTTATGTATCACCAGTGCCCAAGTCAACCAGCCCACAATCCTTAAATCAGCTACGACCTATTGCAATTACCCCAATACCCCGCCTAACCTGTGAAAGTTTTGTGTTCGACTGGGCTTATGCTGATATTGCAGGAGTCGTAGACCCTCAGCAATTTGGCAACATGAAAACTTCCTCCACCACTCACTGTCTTGTCAGCTTTCTCGATTACATATACCGCCACCTCAAGAAACGAAAAACGTCTGTAGCTGTCGCCTTCATTGATTTCACTAAAGCATTCGACCTAGTCGACCACAATATAATCATCAACAAAGCTATTGACCTCGGGCTTCGGAGAAGTCTTATACCATGGCTTACAGACTTCCTCAGTGACCGACGCCAAGCTGTACGCTTCCGAGGGGCTGTCTCCATCTTTCAGTCACTCACCTGTGGCGTCCCCCAAGGCACCAAGATGGGACCACTCTGCTTCCTTATGCTCATCAATGATGCTCTAAGAGAAACCCCTGCTCGCTGGAAATATGTCGACGACTCCACCATTGGGATCAGCGTCAACAATTCTGCTCCCAACTATACCGCCCTTCAGGATTAATTGAACAATCTCCAAAACTGGGCCACCAACAACCATGTCACCATCAACCATACCAAGACCATGGTTATGCACATCAACCTCTCCCCCGACATTGTCCCACCTCCTTCCATTACTCTAGGTCCGAACACACTCCAGGTTGTAGATTCCACGAAGCTTCTCGGCGTCACCATAGACAACAAACTAAATTGGAAACCACACGTCAGTGAAGTTGTCAAATCCTCCAGTTTCCGTCTCCACCTCCTCCGCCGACTCAAGTCCCTCGGAGTTCCTGCACCCGAGCTCCTCAGTGTTTACACAACATTCATACTTCCCAAGCTCACCTATGCCTCCCCCACCTGGTCTTCCTCCCTAAATGCCACACAACGTAAACACCTAGAAAAAGTGCAAAAGAGGGCATGCAAGATTATTCTCTCCCCTTCCTACTCCACATATCAAGAAGCGCTCAACACACTGACCCTTTCGACTCTCACTGACCATCACCACGACCTCATCTGCAAATTTGGTAAGAAGCTTCTACACCATCCTCGACACCGGCTCCTACTACCACCTGAGATCCCTAGCCCGAGAATTGCTGTTCGACACCACAACCGCATCCAGCCCATACGTGCACGAACTGATCGCTATAAGAACAGCCCAGTCCCAACCATTGTAAATATTATCAATAACTTGTAATAAACCAGTGTATTCACTCCCAGTAAACACTACTCCTTGCACTGTCACTATGTGGAAATGAACTGTAGTTTGAGCTTTTCCCCATCTAGTTATTATATATCTTATTTGTATCACTTATGTTACTTGTATATTATTTGTAATTCGAAACCCATTCCCCAAATATGTAACTGTATATTTTCAGCCTTCTGGCTGCCAAGCTCTTTCAATAAACCGTTAATTATTATTATTATTATTATTATTACACACACACACACACACACATACATGTCAATTTATAACCCGTACTATGACTCCTTAGTAACCCCAAAAGGTTGAATCACCTTAACTAAAACAACAACACGAATCTCGGCTACATGTTTCGAGCTATAAAGACTGACTCTTCTCGACTGGTTGTAAATCTCCATGAGTCAGGAGTTTAGATACTGACCTCAAACGTGTGGTGTGTTGAAGTTTACTCTGCCATGTATAGATTAGACTAAAATGCTCTCTCTCTCTCCTCTATAACTTATTACAGGAATTCAACAACTTACTGTAGGTATCATGTTATCTAGAGTAGTTGATACACTAGTCATCAAATATTAAAAATTAAGTCGGATACAACGATACAATGTCTCTCACGTTATAAGGGACAATTAAGAATGCAATGCACTTTGGCATAACTCTAAACATAGCCTTACTTTTTTTTTCTGGATAATATCTTAGAACCTTCATCACTGGCGACCAATATCTAGTGGTTGCTGTCCCTGTAAAGTCACCCTAAAACAGCCAATACTCTGCTTAAACGACCACCACCTCGACCAGTGGAAGTGACCTCTGTGCTCAAGAAAACTTTCATGCCTACCAGTGAAAATCTCTTCCTCCTCCTTCTTCTTCTTTCCCTCCTCCTCCTCCTCCTCCTCCTCCTCCTCCTCCTCCTCCTCCTCCTTCTCCTCCTTCATTTCCTCCTCCTCCTCCTCCTCCTCCTCCTCCTCCTCCTTCTTCTCTCCCCTCCCCCCTTCCCCTGTTATCTTTCGCCATGGATTATAATGTCGCTCGGGATTTATTACATTGGATATATCACACGTTTTTGGGATAATCGCTTGATTCAAGTTTAAAATGCAGCCGAGTCTCTTGCGAAATGTGAATAAAATCGTTTTTTCTTGCTCGTATAATTCCATGGGCGTTAAAGCATACAAGGTGAAAGTGGATTTATGTCATTGAAGATATTTTTACTTAAACCAGTGTAGCCAAACTTTATCTAAATTAGTTAGGTTAGGTTAGGCTAGGTTAGGTTAGGTTATAGGTTAATTAGTTTGATAGTGTTGTTATTATTTAATTGCTTGGATTATAGTTTGTCTTATTATGTAAACGTTACCTTGGAATTACACACAAAATCAGAATTATACGATGCAGTCCCTCGCAATAGCACCTTACAGAGGTTTAAACTTTTTATAACTTTGATGAAAAAATAACTGGCCTCATCAAAATTCCTAATATAAAGCTTATTTATATATTCAGGGCGTAAGTTAGCCATCACAGTTTTCGTACTAAAAAAAATAAATATGTAATGAAAGAGTTAAAAACAAGATCCACAGGAATGAGAAAGTTGATCATATTTTAAACCTGCCGTTTTATCATGCTTTACTTGGCATTGTATATTACCGAACCTGAGACTTATGTATGAGCCTCAAAGACCTGCAATAACGTGTGGCTTATTTTTATCGTTGTCCAATTTTGTCTTAGTAATTTTATAAGACTTATTGTTCTGGTAACATTAAATTTAGCGGCTTACTGACACCTTCTCCTTGTTATGTAAATTAGTTATAGTCTTCCCTTCACGTCTTAAAATTTTGTCCTGAATTTGACGAGTTGGTCTGTCTAGTAAGTGTCTTCATCCTTAATGGTTGATTATGTACGAACAAATACAAACATTTCTGCATAAACATAAAAACACAAACAAACGTGCACATAATATCCATATAGAGATTCACATACGCACACCTTTATGCACACAAACACACACACAAGGACCATCCCATTTGTTTTTGTTTTCGACGTCCTGCCAAACAACGGAAACTTTAAAGACACGATGAAGGGATAGAGTCACAATGGATGTCTCTGATGATCTCCAAGATGTTGTCAGTTCCTCCATCTCTCTGTGTCTCACTCACTGTCTCTCCCTTCTCACTTTTCTATATCTGTACCAATTTTTATTATTTTTTTTATGTCTGTATGTTTAACTGTCCTATACGAAAAGCGTGATAGAGATAGTGATAGAGAGTGAGAGAAAGAGACACACGTACGTGAAGAGAATTAAAGAAAGAAAGAAAGAAAGAAAGAAAGAAAGAAAGGAGGGAGGGATTCTTTCTTTTTTCTTCTTAACTAATCGATATCCGCCAACAACTCTCTACACTCGCGTCATCGTTATGTATTTCACGAGTATTTTATCATTGTGTTTCTCTCTTATCGTTCATTTCCTCATTTATGTCTTCGTTAAATTGACTTTTCCTCCCTTTAAACTTTTATTTACTGGTGTTGTATTTCTTAAAATTTATATATCAATTTAACTTGTATCTAATATTATTCTGTATCATATTTCTCTTATTATTTTATCTCATGGAAAAAAAATCAGTTTCTTTTTACCATTTCCTTTTTTTTATTAAGTTTATTATTGCAATATTTTGTTTCCACTTGAATTCCTTGACATCCTGACTTTAACTTATCTCTTTCGTTTTTCTTCATTTTTTTATAGATTATTTCATCTTTCTCTCTTCATTAATTTATATTCTGTCTCCCGCAGTCCTGAGAAAGAGGTACATGGGAATGCATATAAATCGGTGATTATAGATAGCTCAGTGTTTTTATCATTAGAGTTTCCTATCCGTCTTTTCCTGTCTGTCTTGACTCTTTTCATTCTCCTACCTGGGGCAATCCTCTCATTTCCTACTCTCTCTCTCTCTCTCTCTCTCTCTCTCTCTCTCTCTCTCTCTTTGTCCTCTCATGACTGCCCGCCCACTTTCTTCCTTACCAAAAGCCTCTTAAGCGTCGCTCATAAAACCTTATCTTATCTTCGACCACAGGAGTGTGTGTGTGTGTGTGTGTGTGTGTGCGCCTTTCTCCTTCTCCTCCTCCTCCTTCTCTTCTTCTTCTTCCTCCTCCTCCTCTCTCCACTTCTTTCTTCTCTCTTAATCTCTTCCTCCTCCCATCTCCTTTTCCCTTTTTCTCTTATTCACTTCCTCCTCCCCTCTTCACTTCCTTTTCTCTCATTCTCTTCCTCCTCCCCCTCTCCCCCTTCTCTACCTTCTTCAACTCATTCTTCTTCTCTTTGTTTCTCCCCCCTTTTTTTATTATAGGTTCCTTCTCTTCACACTCTTCTCTTATCATACTTCTTACCCTCTTCTGTTTCATCTCATTTTCCCTTCTCATTCTCTTCTTAATCCTCATATTCACCCTTCTCCTCTTTCCCTTTTCCTCCTTCTCTTTAACTTTCTATTACTCATCTTCATTATTCTCTTTCCCCCTCCACATTTTTTCGTCCACCCTTCTTCATCTCTTCCATCTCCTTCTCGTATTCTTATCCTTCCTCCTCCTCCTCCTCTCTTCCCACATCAGATCAACATAAATTAATATTCTCACCTAAATTCCCTTTCGTCATCTTCAGTTGCATTTTCTTTTCATCCGTTCTCTTCATCTCCCTCATTTATCTAGCTGTTATTTGCATAGATTCTCCCATTTTGTCTGTATGTCTGTTCGTATCTAAGCTAGGCGGGGATGTTTCTCCTATCTCTACGTCTTTGTGTTTGTCTGTATTCACCTCATCACTTTTCAACTCAGGGTTTCACTCGGTTTCACTTTTTCTTCCCTGTGAATCCTGAACCACCATACATGAATCTTATGAACCCTGACCAAACTCCATGAACCTTACTGTTTCTCCCACACCACCCTCATGTCTTCTAGAACGTCTAAACTCTGAACTTCTTCCTTCTATGAACTTCGTCTCAAGTTTTCTCATGACTCTTAAGACACTACCGGTGATAATAATCTTTGAGTTCTTTCCGTCAATTGCTAAAGATTTTCTCCATTAAGTTTGACCTTCCGTTATGCGTTCGTAATTTTTTTTTCTTCTTTTGATAAATCTACATCTTCTTCCACCCTCCCTCATGAATTAACTCCCTCTCTCTCCCTCCTGGATCAACTCCCTTTCTCTCCCTCATGGATTAACTCCCTCTCTCTCCCATGGAGCTACTCCCCGTGGATCAACTCCCTCTCAAGGATCCCAGGTTGATACTCTTCAATCTATTCTATAAATTTGACCAAATTTTCAATATTAATAAGTAATTCTTTGTCTATCTATAATATACCCTTATACTTACCCCCACTCCCACAGTCTTACTATCCTTCAGCACTAAACCTCCATACTTTAATCATCTCCTCCACACACCCACACCCTTAAACCACCCCACAACCCCATATCCACATACCTTGACCACCCCAAAATCCCCAAACCTCCCACACAGGCGGCCACATCAAAGCGGTCGGCCAATATTACCCAGAGGCCTGTGTTTTATTGCGCTCAGTCGTGTGTTATTAAGTCATGAAAGAATCATTATTACTCCCACTGTTTACCATCACCAGTACAATATTTCTCGTGTGCAGCTTAATGATTAATTATTTAGTTCCGTATAAATGTGTAAAAAAAAAATTCCTTGCAGTACTTCAATATATGGAATATCCTGTTTTCAATATTCAATGTTTTTAATTGGAATTTCCCTGTTAGAAAAATTCTCTCTCCGTAACTTTGGGAAAATATTTATATAGTGATTTGTTAATTGTGTTAGGGAACAGGAAGCTCAGTGGGGCTTTGTTTGTTAATGCATAGGTAAATAGACAGATATATATATGGAGAAATGGATTAATACAGGTATGAATGTGTGTGTATGTGTGTGTGTGTCCTACCGGCATATCTGAGGTATGAGTGTTTCGTGCTAAATATACTCCATGACGATTATAATGCAGTGACTAAGGTTGCGGTATACTCAGTAGGGTGTGTCAATTTTGTCAACATGTTAAAAATCAAATTTGGTAGTCAAAATATTGTGCCTCTTTATGTCTAAACTTGAGATTAGCAAACAAAAATGAATTGAAATAACCCTCACCTACATCAATTATACCTTAAAGTTTCAAATATCAGTATTTCAACAAATTAATGAGACTTGATTAGAATTATTCACTTGATATTAACTAATCTCATGTAAGAATATGGATTATGGAGTATTTTATAGTTCTATAGCTTGTGTACAATATGCATGTCAGAACATGAACATGAACAGGCTCTCCGTGTGGGACAGTTTAATTCTTGTTTTGACTTGTACCAAGCGTGAGGATAAGGCGCCCGGCTCACTCTCCTTCTAGATATCACAGACGGTGGTTTGCTCTCATTGCACTTGCACCTACTCTACCAGACGAATTCTACATTTTAATTATTGTAAGTAGGGCATATTGATTGTCGCAGTTACTTATATCATTGTATAAAACATTATGTTCTAAGAAATTATTATGTTATTTCTGTTACAGCATTTTTGATGAACAAATTGATATTTTTTGAAACAACAATTGAATTATGAAACATTGAAATATTTTTCTATTTGTCAGATAGTGTGAAGATGTCAAAATTGAAGACAAGAAGTCAGTTGTCAACCCACTTGAGCCTGCTAGTTGGTAAAGGGAAGGAGCTTCCTGTATCAGAACTTCCAACAGTGAGAGACATGCTAAGATTAGGGTTACTCCTTCGAGAAAAAAATGCAAAGGACAGAAGGAACTATACAGATAAAGAACTCATAAATGACATGATAGTCCCTCTTCTGCATCAATGGACAAAAGCTAATGCACTATTCAAACCACCTGTGATTAATCAGTGTCGAACTATTGAGCTAAAACTAACGAAATTATGGCACAAAGCAGTTGAAACATCACTTGGTAAAGGAAACTTGGCCAGGAAAAATGAATTTCTGCACACACTTGATACTCTGTTTGACATTTTGACCTGCAAGTGCTCCATACAATTATGTTCTGAATCCAACTGTTCTCACTCAGGTAAGAGAGAAAATAATTCCCACATTGATTGTGGTTGTCCTCGTGAAAAGAAGATCCCTGTTTTAGAGCTTGAATTTATAAAGGCACAGAGGACAAAGGCAGAAGGCCAAGGAAGTATGCAAATGGGTTCAATAGATTTTTCAGAAACAAAGAAGCAGATTGCTAATGCCAAGAAGAGAGAACAAATCCGAGAGAGGGAACAAAAGAAGAAAATGAAGAGAGAAAAAACTAGGAAGAAGACTTGTTTGGATTGTATGTGATTTACATACAGGCGAGCTACCTCTTCGTCATCTCATCCAGGAACTTGATGGTCCTACAAAGAGCAACAACAAGTGGTCAGGTCCCCTTGGCATCATGCTGGATGACGCAACACAACTAGAAATAAATACAACCTTTCCAAAGGTCGAAGTTGGCCCTCCCCTTCCGGCGTTGTCTGAAGGAGTCATCAAAGATCTCAGCACAGATCAATCCTATGCTTATCGTATTGCCCAAGCAATAAGATCAGGAGAAGTGTCTCAGTCATTGGCTCTCTTGGAGATTGGACCTGTCAGTCACAGCCGTTGGTTAACTACAGCTCTTCGTTTCTGCAGGATTTGGATTTCCAAACACGAATTGAAGGGCAAAGTGCTGAAGAATTTGAGGTTAATTGTTGAATTTATTATTGGAGTTTATCTTCCCCAGTGGTTTAGTGTGAAACTTAATCCTATGTGGGTGGATGGGCCCAATCACCTTTTGTTTCAATTGCAGCTAGTAAGAACACAGAGGAAGGTAGTGAGGGACATCGTGTTACCTGTGGCAAGAAGGTCCGCTTGGTATGCTCGATCAGAAGCAGTTTTGCAAGCAATGCTTTGCAGTCAATGTACCAATCTCCGAACCGAGGCTGTAGAAGTCATTCTAAAGATTAGAGGAACGCTAATAGATGACGACCAGTTGGGAGACTGTTCGTTTCATTCAAGAAAAGTTCCCCCAATAAACGTCAATGCCACCAAATTGTCAGAATTGGTTGACTTGAGTTTGGAAGTCTTAGAGCCACCATTGACAACAAGTCTAACTAGCCAAGAATTGAGAAACCTTAAAGAGACTCCAATGCAGGTGCCGAAGTGGCCTTCCCACACTCAAAGTGTGGAGAGATGTGTGAAAATGGTCACAGAAGCAGCGGGCCATGTTTACAGCCACGAGAGGCGAGAAGGTTACATCAAAGCACAAATAGCAAGCAGACTACTGATGACAAGAAACCAAAGCAAAGAGAGTATGAAGGCATTGGTTACTTTCAAATAGACTACGGATAATAAAATATAATAATTTGAAACTTGAAACAGTAACATGTGTGCAAACGCTGGTTATGTTATAAATTCACAAATATGTACAATTAATAATCCATTTGATGTAGGTAGGACTTATTATAAAAAAAAAATTATGCCAGAATATTGTTTTGCATGCTTAAAGACTACACTAAATTGCTACCAAATTACTCGATTTTCAATTTAGCCAGTTCACCCCCTAAATTGACACACCCTAATACTCAGGGGGTTATAGCTAAGGCAGACTCCCCCCCCCCCCCCACCCCCCAGAAGGAACAGAATCACGCGACCCCACTCACAGGTGTACATAATATAGATAACAAGAACCTACAAAAAAACAAGGTCGTGAGCCACGTACAATTATGCAGGTGTGTATGTCGCAGTAACCCCCACCTAGCTGTAGGCTTACATATTATTAAAGACGTACTCCCAGCCATTCTCTGGCACTCACCGACACTCATACAGTACACTCACAGACATATACTGTATATTACCTTGTCATCCCATGAGAATAAACATATGTTCACACATGTTATTTTGCATGTTGATAATGTTGTAAAATAACTTGAAAACAGGCCAACCTAACATAACCTACACTTAACCTAACCTAACCTAACCTAACTTAACCTAACCTACACTTAACATAACCTAACCTAACCTTATGGATGAATAAGGTTAGGTCTGATTGGCTCGTGTAGATTGATGGACATTTTCGTGATCCTATTCACTTTTTTTTTTACTTCAGACTACGTGCTGCCCTAACCTTACCTGTTCTAATTTCTAACTTAATCACACACAATTCCGAACCCAGGATCTTAAATCACCTTTCACACCTCTCTTCCATGCGCCCTGCTTTGGAAAAAAAAATTATCTTAACTAAATTTCCAGCGAGTTACAACACATGAACACATGTCTTTGAGACTTTAATCCTTAGCATTTACATTAGATAATCTTAGTAAAGGTTTTCCTCGCGGTGCTTCGCTAACTTAGATAATCTCTTGACAGTTGCCCACTTATCTCGTTCCTTGGAAACTTGATTACAATTTGTACTCCATCGGGTTTTATTCTTTGTATGTTAATTTCAGGTTTAACATCCCGAGTACGATGATTAAACCCTTTGATTATGATGATTGAACCCCCCTAAGTGATGCAATATCTTACTTTCTTGAGCGTCGTTGACTTTACAATGACATCGTACTGAGGGAAATATTATCGTACTCAAGGAAGGAATTGGCACTGCATTCAAAGGGTTTAGATATAGTATTTAAGGCATTAAGATGTTTTATACTTACTGGACTGATTTACTAGACTCCAGGGGCAGGCATCATACTGAAGGTGTTAAGAAATCATACTTACTGGTGCTAATTCATGATAATCGGAGGGGTTAGTATTGAATTGTAGTGGTAAAGATCATTACTCACAGAACTAATTTACAGTAATTAGGAGGAAAATCACTTTAGTCAAGGGGTTAATTAATGTACAGAATGGCCTTAATCACGTCCATTTGAAATATGGTTTATGTAGCTAAAGATAAGGGTAATTGGGAATCACTCTTCCTCCCGATATATCTGTCTTGTGTGTAAACGAAAAGCTCTAGGTGATGAAAATAACGTTACCTGATTCTAAATAGCAGGTAACTTACATCTCTGGAATCACCAAGGAGAATCAAAGTCACCTTCCCGGGTCCTCCTGACGTCTTTGCGATGCGCTTTTGTTTTTCCTCGTAGTTCACCACCGTAATTACCTAACCTTTTTACCTGGGTAAGTATATGCCAAGAAAAAACTCCTGTGGGCGTCTCTGTATCACTCGTGTGCGTCTTTACTGCGGTGTGTGTGTGTGTGTGTGTGTGTGATGGATAGTCGTTATTATGAACACTCTGTCAGAATTGCGTATTTGCGTTTATGCTCAACATATCATCATGCGTTGCTACAGTTTATTTGCATACAGACTGAGGCGGAAACACACGCACGGATACTTGTACAGTGCGTATTAACACGCACATTGGAACGCATTCTTATATACTATGATTCACACACACACACACACACACACACTGACAGTTACAAGAGCACATTCCACAAACGAAAACATTCACATTTCAGAAGCTACGCGTTGCAGACAAACAAACAAACACAAATATACAAAAACAAACACAATTCATTCGTATACATGAAAGAACATATGTTTCTGACGTTTTAATTTAGGTTTACTGATCGCAGGAACCTTTTAGGCACGCGTTACATGTGTGTTTCTTTTGGGGGAATTATTATTGTTATTACTGTTATTATTACTATTTTTATTATTATTATTATTATTATTATTATTATTATTATTATTATTATTATAACTGATCTCTAATTAATATGAAAACCATGTTATATTATTAGTTAAATCCGTTTTAGAAATGAAGATAAATAAATGCACAGTCCCTAGAAAGCTCTGCGTTGGAGACCCTTATAATATCACTTCTATTTTAGGACAGAGTTTGTTGACATTACTGGGAGGAGTTGGCTAGATGTTCGTGGCCTTGTGCTAGTTGAGATTAATACTCGATTTTAATTTTGCATAATCAGATCAAGAACAATAGAACTGTTTTTAATCGGGAAGGAGTCGTCTAAAAGAGAGTAACAGAGAAATATATATCGCTAAAGTGGATGAGAAATATTTCCCTTGCCAAAGCCAGAATTGTGTTTGTTGATATACTCCCGGCGACAATATTTCTGTTGCATGTTTGATCAGCGTTCAGTGCGTTGCGCTACCTGTCACTGGGGCTTATCAATTTCACATGTATACTGCACCTATTTTGGCTATATTCGTGTTAAATTTGCACAGGTTACCAAGCGTCAGAACTGGAACGCATGTGCATGACCGCGCACCCACGCGATACGTGGCTCGTACACAGACACACAATCATATACACATGTACAAACACACAACATATGCTAGACTGTTGCAACATGATGTTCCCGAAGGCGACCTCAAACCCATCATCCTTCATTGACTTCAAGGGAGATCAAGTGTGCAGCAGCCCAGCACTAACATGACGATTTCACGCCCCAGTTTAGTATCACTAACGACACGGACTTACTGCACATTAGGACGTGTCTGTGCAGCCTCCAACTGAAGTGAGCCGCCACAGATGTGTTTTGTTTTCTTCGCAGGAATATTGCCTCACCACAATATTGCACCCGCCATATTCGATCACACCTGAACTCTTCAGGTGGCTAGTGGGTGAATCACAAAATGGAATCTCTTTGGCTGACGATGACAACATGTCCTGTGAAATGAGTTCTCCCTGTTGAGATAATCTCGACAATTATCAAGTAAAACACTTCAGGTTCAGGTCAGACGATAAAGTTTAAGCTACTAATCTTAATCCAGATAATGATGAAGTTTAGGTCGAGCTACAACAGACAAGAAAGGAAACATAGAAATATGGCTGGACCTGTACTCTGAGATCAAGACAAAATAACACAACAAACAGCAGCCTCATCGTTCAGACAAATTATTTATCTAAATATCTCTACACTTGAAAGAAAAGAGGAACACCAACGAGGACATCACAAACCTACAATAAGGCACATTAGGTTGCTAAGAAACAAACCGTCGTACTAATTCTTCCGGCCCCTGCAATATTAATGGCCAAGGAACAATTTGCAACGTTTCTGTGATATTTTTTTTACAGCCATGAAATATTAATCTTACTATTAAACTAGGAAAGACAGTTAGTATATAGGAAATATCCCATATCACGTGTAATAACATGTACTGGGACAAAAAATTGTAAGGTATGCATATTCTTGTAAAGGGAAGGACACACACAAACACACACACACACACTTGTCAACCCTCAGTGAGACAGGACGTGCCCCGAAGGCGCTCCCGGTTTTAGCAGCCAGGCCGAGTCTGTTTGGCCCTGCCCACTCCCCCTGCCATACCCCAACGCCCTACAAGCCTTACTACACCAGGATCGATTCAGCAAAACATTCTAGTGATTAGTGAACGATTGATTACGGAGCAGTGCAATAAGTGATTACCATACAGTGCTCGATAGTGCACCCCAAGGAAAAGTCAGACAGTGGGCACTTTATCGGTCACCTTTAAAGTGCCAGTGACAAGGACCACCGCGGTGTTTACATATATCGTGAAAACTGTGTCGGCGACCCCAAGCACCAGGGACAAAGACCACGGTCTTTACGACTGACAAATATTAACAGATATCTACCAGTGTCAGTGTCCCTCAAAGTGCCGCCAGTGACAAACACTTCCGTCCGCCCACAACAGATTTCAAAAGATGGCCACCAATCACTTACTCCCGACGCACTCTGTACCATCTAAAGCGTGGGAACGGTTATCCTGATGGCAGTGTTATCGCGCTACTCAAGTCACTAAACATATTCCACGCGCGGAGCCGTAGACAAGGCCGTCATGCACATAAGCCCATTAGAACCGTAACCTCCACTAGGAAACCGGAGAAACCCACCCCTGACAGACCATACCACCACACTGAAGTTCCACGGATATGGTATGATCTCCCGTCTTTACTGCTATCCAACGTCACTTCCCTAGCTAACAAGTTCGACAAGCTGGCAACTACAGTCAGGTCAGCCGCCGCGAGCGTCGTTGCCATATGTGAGGCTTGGCAAATTGTGCCTGAAACGTGTCATATTGAGGGATATCAACTCTTTCATCACCTTCGTTCACAAAGACGCGGAGGGGGCGTTGCCCTCTTCTGTCAAGATGACCTACGCCCGTCACGCCTGGATGTTCAAGTCCCAGCAGATGTGGAAGCATTATGGGTACGTGTCGTGCTAAGAGCCCACCCACGCAACACTGCTTCCATTATAATTTGTGTGGCATACCATCCGCCTCGATCACCCACCAGAGACACTCTTATCAATCATCTCATCACCACCTCAGACCACCTCAGAGTTAGGTACCCATGTGCCAAGTTAGTATTATGTGGGGATTTAAATGAAATTGACACCACTGATATCCAGGACCAGCTATCACTATCACAAGTTGTGACCTTCCCCACACACGGTCAAAATACCCTTGACCTTATCTTAACTGACTTAGCGGACCAGTACCAACCACCTCAACCAATGCCTCCTATCGGGTGTAGCACACACTTATCAGTGCTCTGGTCCCCAGCTGCCACTCCCACTCAAGTACAGAGACCCTACATCAAGACCTACAGGCCGATTACTGACTCTGCAGTGCGCCTCTTCGGGCAGTGGATAGTTCACCATCCCTGGACTGAAGTACTTAGCGTGGATGACGTGGAAACCAAATGGATAAATTATACCAACACCACCACGCAAGCTCACCACCACTTCTTCCCCGAGAAGTCCTTCAGATCTCACCCAGCTGACTTGCCCTGGATCACACCTCGGATCAAAAGACTTATGCAACAGAGAGACAGAGCCTTTCATCTCAATGACCACATCCGCTACAGGTCCCTTCGCAACCGAGTCATCCGCGAAATACGCACTTCAAAGAAGTCCCACTACCCAACCAAATTACAACACCTGAAGCAGACCAACATCAGTCAGTGGTATGGTAAGCTTAAAGAACTCTGTGGACTAAACAATAAGACACACCCCCTCAACCTTCCTTAGCCATCTCACTAGTGTTGACGCAGCTGAGCAAACAAATAACCATTTCGCTACTATATGCCAGACGCTCCCACGGCTTGACACAACCACTCTCCCTGCTTACCTACCAGCCCCCCTTCCCACTGACTTAGTAGAAGAATTTGACGTAGCAAAACGCCTGGACAAACTAAAATTAAAACGCTCTACCACCCCCATTGACCTACCAATGAAACTCTTCAAGGAGTTCTCCCCGGAGCTTGCTAAACCCCTCTGCTCCATCATCAATGCTTCTCTCAGTCAAGCCAGATGCCCAGCTGACTGGAAGACCTCTTATGTATCACCAGTGCCCAAGTCAACCAGCCCACAATCCTTAAATCAGCTACGACCTATTGCAATCACCCCAATACCCAGCCTAATCTGTGAAAGTTTTGTGTTCGACTGGGCTTATGCTGATATTGCAGGAGTCGTAGACCCTCAGCAATTTGGCAACATGAAAACTTCCTCCACCACTCACTGTCTTGTCAGCTTTCTCGATTACATATACCGCCGTTTCGAGAAACGAAAAACGTCTGTAGCTGTCGCCTTCATTGATTTCACTAAAGCGTTCGACCTAGTCGACCACAATATAATCATCAACCAAGCTATTGACCTCGGGCTTCGAATAAGCCTCATACCATGGCTTACAGACTTCCTCAGTGACCGACGCCAAGCTGTACGCTTCCGAGGGGCTGTCTCCACCTGTGGCGTCCCCCAAGGCACCAAGATGGGACCACTCTGCTTCCTTATGCTCATCAATGATGCCCTAAGAGAAACCCCTGCTCGCTGGAAATATGTCGACGACTCCACCATTGGGATCAGCGTCAACAATTCTGCTCCCAACTATACCGCCCTTCAGGATTTATTGAACAGTCTCCAAAACTGGGCTTCCAACAACCATGTCACCATCAACCATACCAAGACCATGGTTATGCACATCAACCTCTCCTCCGACATTGTCCCACCTCCTTCCATTACTCTTGGTCCGAACACACTCCAGGTTGTAGATTCCACGAAGCTCCTCGGCGTCACCATAGACAACAAACTAAATTGGAAACCACACGTCAATGAAGTTGTCAAATCCTCCAGTTTCCATCTCCACGTCCTCCGCCGACTCAAGTCCCTCGGAGTTCCTGCACACGAGCTCCTCAGTGTTTACACAACATTCATACTTCCCAAGCTCACCTATGCCTCCCCCACCTGGTCTTCCTCCCTAAATGCCACACAACGTAAACACCTAGAAAAAGTGCAAAAGAGGGCATGCAAGATTATTCTCTCCCCCTCCTACTCCACATATCAAGAAGCGCTCAACACACTGACCCTTTCGACTCTCACTGACCATCACCACGACCTCATCTGCAAATTTGGTAAGAAGCTTCTACACCATCCCCGACACCGGCTCCTACTACCACCCGAGGTCCCTTGTCCGAGAATTGCTGTTCGACACCACAACCGCATCCAGCCCATACGTGCACGAACTGATCGCTATAAGAACAGCCCACTCCCAACCATTGTAAAAATTATCAATAACTTGTAATACTGTAACACTGTCACTATGTTGAAAGGAACTGTAGTTTGAGCTTTTCCCCATCTAAGTTATTATATGTCTTATTTGTGTCACTTATGTTACTAGTATATTATTTGTAATTCGTAACCCATTCCCCAAATATGTAACTGTATATTTTCAGCCTTCTGGCTGCCAAGCTCTTTCAATAAACCGTTAATTATTATTATTTTTATTATTATACACTCTCATTAAGGTAATTGCTCCTGATCCGTGCACGCGCAGCTAATTACTCAATTATACTCGAGACACATTAGCGTTGGGCATTAACTGCTCAATACGGTATTCAAACTGCGTGTATATAAATGTATCAAGAGAATTAGGAGTCACCAACTATAGAGGCATTTGTTTACAGTGTATTAAGGGGGAAGGGGGGAGATGAGTCAGGTAGCCTTATCTTAGTGTGTGGAAGGAGAGTAATAGTGCTTCATGCTATTGAATGTACAGAAGGTTACTGTGGTGTATTGAGCATCATGAACGAAAAAGTATTCAATAGTTATTCAGTTTTAGTTTTATAAATTTGGAGAGGTTTTTTTTTTCCAAGATGATTTTTGGTGATTAATTCTCCAGAAGATAAAGAGAAGTCTGGAGGTGACAAAGTGAGATATTGACCACACATATAAAATCATTTATTTGGTGCATTAAATATTTTGTCTGGTGTCGAAACTAATACTCAGTAAACGTTGCTCAATAAACCTGGTAGTTAAAGGCATTTATTTTTAAACATAAATATTGTACATCAAAGAGCTTTAACAAAGCTAACTACATAATCACCTTGATATATCTAACGTGTTTATTGTCAAATATATTTAAAACGTGTTTCCTTGGCTGATACAATATAAAACAACATCACTTCAATTGATCAAAGGAAAGAAATATATATGAGATACTGACAACTGTAAAATATATATAATGAACAGTATCGGGTGTCTCTAATTATTATCGCTAGTTTATTTGATTTATATAATTTAACCAAATATATATATATTTTTACAGTTGTTGGTTATTAAAGGCGCCATTGTTGTATTGCATATTACTGGAAAATAAAACCAAGGAGACATTCAGTAAACACTTATGATCCAGACAATAAAAAATATAGTCAGGATTAATGTTTCCTCCTTTCACATTTTCCAGGAATTAATCAACCAAAAAACTGGCTTAAACTATTAACTTATTTAACGATAAAATTAATTGGAACTTTTTTTTATATCTAGACTCAATATATAAAAACATTAATGCGCATATAAAAAAAAACACATTAGACTTTTGTTATATAAGTGTGAAAAAATACTTGAACTTTCAGAGTACAGATATACTATAAAGAAGGCCCCTCTCTATGTCCAGAAGTGTATTATCCCAAGGGCGTGTCAAGAATTGTAATGTCCCCAGGGCATGTCAAGAAGTGTAATGTCCCCAGGGCATGTCAAGAAGTGTAATGTTCCCAGGGCGTGTCAAGAAGTGTAATGTCCCCAGGGCATGTCAAGATGTGTGATGTCCCCAGGGCATGTCAAGAAGTGTAATGTCCCCAGGGCATGTCAAGAAGTGTAATGTCCCCAGGGCATGTCAAGAAGTGTAATGCCCCCAGGGCATGTCAAGAAATGTAATGTCCCCAGGGCATGTCAAGAAGTGTAATGTTCCTAGGGCGTGTCAAGAAGTGTAATGTTCCAAGGGCATGTCAAGAAGTGTAATGTCCCCAGGGCATGTCAAGAAGTGTAATGTTCCTAGGGCGTGTCAAGAAGTGTAATGTTCCTAGGGCATGTCAAGAAGTGTAATGTTCCTAGGGCATGTCCAGATGTGTAACGTTCCCAGGGCGTGTCAAGAAGGGTTATGCCCCCAGGGTGTGTCAAGAAGTGTAATGTTCCTAGGGCATGTCAAGAAGTGTAATGTTCCTAGGGCATGTCCAGATGTGTAACGTTCCCAGGGCGTGTCAAGAAGGGCTATGTCCCCAGGGTGTGTCAAGAAGTGTAATGTTCCTAGGGCATGTCAAGAAGTGTAATGTTCCTACGGCATGTCCAGATGTGTAACGTTCCCAGGGCGTGTCAAGAAGGGTTATGTCCTCAGGGTGTGTCCAGACGTGTAATGCCCCTTGAGCGTGGCTGACGGACCGTAAAGTATAAAAGTTAAGGTGGATATAAACCAGAGGGTCAACAGTATTGATGCGTGAGTCGTGTTGGCCAAAACTCACAGCTAAAGATAACTCTGATGAAGACCTCTCCTAGTCCAGTATAACGTGAGAAAAAAAATCAATATCAATTTAATTCCCGCCATAAAAATCATAATTTCATTGAATATGGAATGTATCAGAAAAATAGAATGGCCCTTTATCCCATAAGTGGCATTCCCATCCGTCCATCCATCCATCCATCCATCCATGTGTCTGTCCGTTTGTCTGTCTGTGTAGCAAGCTGTACTACTGCATATTTTCCTATCTATTTACCTATCTATCAAACAGTCAGTCCAGCAAGCTTCATTACTATCTATCTGTTCCATCACATTTTCGACAGCGCATTTTCCCAGCAATAATGAAAAGAGTTTTGTTACCAGTCTCGTATTAAATCACCAGATAGTATACTGTGTGGGTGAAATAAGTTGGATATTGGAAAAAATGCAACAAGCGACAAACACACACACACACACACACAGCGAACACATCTGGGTGACACGCCAACACGAATATGCAGGACTTAGAAATCACATGCAATATATACGAAAATAAAAGGAACTATAGGAATAAACATGTACTCTATATAGACGAGAGCACATGCTAATTCACATTCACTCACAGACGAGTACGTATGTATATATTCGTACACGCAGTTATGTTCACGTAAGATTTAACAACAACCTTTGACTGATCCATACGCATGTGTACATATGTTTGCTTTGGCATAGGTACACAGCCGAACACAAAGGTTAGGTGAGGTTAGGTTATGTTAAGTTAGGTTAGGTTAGGTTAGGTAAGGCTAAATTAGATTTTGTTTGGTTAGGTTAGGGTGGATAAACATGGATTAAATTGGATAGTTATGCTTTTCTGAGTTAAACTTAAGATAGGTGGGGGTGACATAGTTAAATAGTGCTTAGATTAGGTAATGATAGGTTATGTTAGATCAAGATAAGTTAGGATTTGTTAAGTTAGGTTAGGTTAGGTTAAGGTAGGTCCTGATAAGTCAACGAGGACACATCACAACAATAGTTCACATTAGTTTAGGATATCAAAATAGCTCATTAACTATTTTCAATATTAACTAAACTACTTCTTGGAGATTTTGTTATTCATTTACCAAACATCTATAGTTACCTGTTATGTTTATATAGAGGGAAATATGACCAGGTAGAGAGGGATACAACGAGTGAAAATCCTCATCTGAATAAGTAAGAGCATTTATCAGGGTAGAGATAAACCATAGGAAATGTGGTTCCTCTCTCTCTCTCTCTTTCATGTCCTTCTTCCTTCTCCCTCTGCCCTCTTCCTCTCGTCCACTATCTCCCCTTCTTCTCCCTTTTCTATCCATCCTCATCAGCCCTCCCTCTCCTCCGCCCCTCCTTATTTTGGTCGGAAAATAAATAGTGAAGACCTGGAGCGCTGTCCTAATGATAATGGTGAAGGACTCTAGACGGGCAGTACTCTTTCTCTCTCTCTCTGTCTCCAATTATTTTTCTTTTGTATTTTGACTTAAGCTTCTGAATTAATTTGTGTTTACCTTCTTCTTTCACCCTTGTTACTCCAACACACAGACACAGAGACACAGACAGACACACACACAGACACAGACACAGACAGACACACACACACACACACACACACACATACACACGAGAGATACCTTGACCCTCCTCCCTCTCTCTAAACATGCAGGTCCTACTCCCACATATCCAGCACCCCTCATTCATCCCTCTCTCTAAACATGTAACTCCCGCCCACACACACACACAGAACCCTTTTATCCCTCCCACTCTAAACATGTTGGATTCCACACCCCCCTCCCCCACCTCCTGTACAGTACACACACTCTATCCCTCCATCTCGATATGCAAACGGCATCTTCACCCACACAAACCACTTTAGAAATCCCTCCTACCCCTTCCCCTACCCCTCCCCTTTCCCCCTCCCCTTCCCCTTCCCCTTCCCCTTCCCTCGTCTTTGTGTTTGTCTTCTTCTTTTTCTTGCCCAAAACATCATACACCATGACCAGAACACCCAATCTCTATTCCGTCTCTTTTCCCTGCTCTCCCTTTCGTTTCCCTTTCTCCTCCTCCTCCCCCTCCTCCAGATCTTACCCTTATCTATCACCCCCTTTTCCTCTTCCTCATCCTCCTCTACCTACTCCTTCTCTTCCTCTTTCTCTTCCTCATCTTCCTCCTAATCCTCCTCCTCCTCCTCCTCCTTCTCAACGTGCCTAAGACTCCATATTTCATGACCAGAGCGTCAAGGCAGGCAGGCAGGGACCAGGTAATGTATTGATCGCAGGCCTGGGGGTGTCGCCAACTGTTTGTTTGGTCGCACCTGCCCGCCTGCGATGAGCTACATTACTCTACCTGGAGACCATCAAATTACCGGACACGAGCCCGAAACCTATCTCTTATTATAGATTATCTTACCCTGTCCTAATCTAACCCAGACAACTTCTACCATAAACCTAAGTTAATTTACTCTAATCTAACCTAACTAACCCTTAATTTAACTAAGCATATTGTAACTTAAATAACACCTAATCATAATCAACCTGAACTAACCAAATCAAACACGTAGTATAACCACATTCTCGCTCTTAACATGGATATTCGGGTTCGGGTCTGGGTTCGAGTCTGGGAGGTTTAATTTGGTCCTTTCCTAAGTTAACTCGCAGGTGTCGTGTTGTGGTGAGAGACAAGTGAGGATGGGAGTTGTCTGCAGGAATGAGAACACTGTGTATATTCCAGAGATGTATAGTGTGTGTGTGTGTGAGGGGAGGGGGGGGGGGGGGAATTAGACCTTTTTTGGTACATAATTCTTAGAACAGGTATTAAAGTCATGTGTTTTTCTTACAAGGAATTTATGATATGTACAACAATGTGAACCTCCTTGCTCTGTCTGTCTGTCTGTGCACCTTGAACTTTCTCCCCATCTGTCTCTTTATCTCATTCAATCTTTATTCGCCTCACTCTTTCTCTCTCTCGCTTTCCTTCATCTTATTATTTCTCTCTAGCAGGCATATACCACTCGTTTAACCCCCGGGTCAAATAGCCTCATTAACCATTGTGTCTTTTCACTACCTGTATCCTGCAACACGTTAAATAAACACCTGGAGTTTCTGACGCAATATTATGTATGATAAATAGTCTTTGAAAATTGCGCTAAATTATACCTCAGGGAATTATAGCATTAATTAATGAGGTCATTCTTCTGCTGGAGGTATTTTTACACAGGCAAACTTAGAGCTAATGCTAGAGTTTGTTTGTATTACAGGTGATGGTAGCGTATTAAAACACCGTAAATTACAGTTCAGGTAAGGTAGTTGTTTACCTGCTGGACATTTCACTAGTCAGAGGCTGCGTTTAGGAGCGTCATGGGAAGTTTACAAGCCGATAGTGTTCAAAGTTCAAAGTTGTTAGGGATTTCTGGACTCTTCGCCATTAGGCTATTTCGGCCGGAGCTGATGTTTTCTTTCTTCTTCTAATCTTGCTCTTCTTTTTTGCTACAACTAATCTGATGTTCTTGTTTCTTCTTTTCTTGTTATTCTTGTGTTCTTCTTGTTCTTGGTATTTTGGTTAGTTCTTTCTTCTTGTTGTTTTTTATTGGGGATGAATTATGGTATGCATGAGTGATATGATGGTGATTTACTGACAAACCAGATGAAATGGCTTGTCAGGTGACTAGTTTCTCTGTGATTTTTTTTTTTTTTTTTTTTTTTTTTTTTTTAAAGTCTTTTGTAGCCCGTGTCTTTTTGTTTGAATATGTGTTGGTGGGTGTCAGTTTAACTTGATAAATGTGAGTGTTGTATGTAATGATAAGGTTTGTGATGTGTTTCTCATGTTGTATGTTTTAATTTTGTTTTATTCATTTTTATTTTCTTTAGGCATGGTTGTATACATATAATAGATATAAAAAGAGTTCATGCGTGTGTCAATCATAGCATGCCGATAAGATGGGTCTCCTTGAGGAAGGTTATTACAACGTCACTGATGGTGACATCATCTTGCAATAGGTTGGGTACAGTCAGCACGAAGCCTTGCTCGGCAGCTAGGATAACCAGCTGCCGGCGCTCTGGTTCGTACTGGCTGCACTCAGTCAGAATATGTTTGATGGAGAGAGTTTGGTTGCAAGTGGAACAGATGGGTGGAAAGGACTGATCAAGGTAGGCCCCTAGGTGGGTCAGATAGGTGCAGTTCAGCCTAAGTCTGGCGAGAACGACCTCTTCCCTCCTATTCTTCCTGTATGCTGAGGGCCAGTTACCTATGTTAGGCTTCCAGGTGTTGTGGAGATTTAGCCTAGTCCAATCATGTTGCCACTTTTCAAATGTATATGTCTTCCCCAAGGAGAGACACGACTGAGTCTCCCAGGGCACATTAGTTGTCTCCCCGAGACCCACAGTCGCTCTTGCTAATCTGTCTGCCTGTTCATTGCCCCAAATGTTACAATGCCCAGGCACCCACACCAGCACAATATTCTTGGCACACTCATGTAATTTATTAATAATGTTGCCCTGTATTTCATTGCTGGTAGTATCACCACCTTCAATTGCTTTAAGAGCTGACATGGAATCTGAAATGACAGCAACATCACTGACATTGCTTGTTATTGCAATGTCAATGGCTTTACTAATTGCGAACATTTCTGCAGAGAAAATAGTTGCATGCCGCGGCAGGCGGGAGCTCCACTCCTCGTCTCTGCTCCAGATACCGGCTCCAACGTTGTCGTCAGTCTTGGACCCGTCGGTGTACACGTGAGTATAGGTGCTGAATCCTTCAAGAAATTGATAGAAAAGTTGCCTCAGGAGCTCAGGATGAAAGTCATTCTTTGCTCCCGGAAGCCACGATGTTTCCACATGGAGGTTGGGGTTCTCCCATGGCGGACACAACGGTGGAACGTATCTATCAACATCTCCGAAATGGATACCAGCACCCTGGCACAAGGTCTGGAGGCGGACAACCGAGGACGGGGACTTACGCAGCTGCAGGAAACGGAAGTTGGCAACAGCACACCAACCTGGGTGGCCTGTGCCGCGCTTCCTAGCCGCACTCAACCCGTACCTTAGCGTCAACATGTCCCTCCTGATGTGAAGTGGAGGGACGTGGGCCTCAACCTCTAGTTTAACTACACGTGTACACCTGTAGGCACCCAGACATAGACGAAGGCATCGGTTCTGTATTCTGGTTAGCCTTGCGAGTGTGGTGTCGCATGCCGAAGCATACAACTGGCATCCATAATCAAGTTTTGATCTGATCAGGGTCTTATACACCATTAATAAAGATTTCCTATCGGCTCCCCATGTAGTACCTGATAAAACTTTCAGGATGTTTGTGACTTTAAGACATTTACTTTCAAGTTCGTTAATGTGGTTTTTCCACGTTAATTTCCGGTCAAAATGAACACCGAGAAATTTTACTGAAGTCTGAAATTTAATAGGAGTATCATTTAATTTTAATACTGGATTTCTAATGTTACGTTTCTTAGTGAAGACTACTCCTACTGTCTTCTCAACTGAAAACCTAAATCCCCATTGTATTGCCCACTGTTCCGCGGCTTTTAGGCCGGCTTGCACCCTTTGTGCAGATAGCCTCTCAACTCGAGAGGAGCGCCAGATTGCGCAATCGTCAGCAAACAAGGAGAATTTGAGGTCACTCAAGCTGGGGGCTGGTGATAGGAAATCATTAATAATTACAAGAAATAAAATCGGGCCCAAAACGCTACCTTGTGGAACTCCATTTTCTAAGACAAATATGTCTGATTTTACGTTACCTTTTAGTTTGACGGAAAAAGTCCGGTCTTGCAAAAAATTACTGATGAAAATTGGTAAATTACCTCTCAGACCCATGGCGTGGAGCTTCATCATGAGGCCAGTCCGCCATGTCATGTCGAAAGCTTTTTCTATGTCTAAAAATACTGCAATTAATGTTTCTTTACTGCAAAGAGCTTTTGAGATGTCAGTTTCAAGACTTATTAAATGATCTAGTGTGCTTCTACCTTGGCGGAAACCACACTGTCGATCATTCAATAAGTTGTTACTTTCCAAAAAATACATTAGTCTACGCTTTATCATACGTTCCATGACCTTACACAGACAGTTTGTGAGCGAAATCGGACGGAATGAGTTGGTGTTATTCGGGCATTTGTCCCTCTTCGGGATCGGTACGACATGGGCAAAGTGCCATGAGTTTGGAAACGTTCTGGACGTCCAGATCTCATTGTACACTTCTAGCAATTTGTCCAGGTTTCCCTGGTCAAGGTGCTTAATCATCTCGTATCGTATACCGTCAGGTCCAGGAGTAGAGCCCTTGCCCTTATTAATAGCAAAGGAAAGTTCCTCTGGGGAAAATGCTCGATTGTAGCCCTGTTCGTCCCCATTCTCGAAGTCGAGATGCAAGAGCTCGGCACGATCACGGAACACGCCGAAGCGTGGATCATGATTGGTGGAGCTACTGGCATCCGCAAACTTCTGGCCTAGGGTGTTGGCAATGGCCTGGGGATCGTCGAGAATCCGCCCTCCACTACTCACCTGTGGGATAAAACTCCTTCCTCCTTTGGATCTGACCCGGTTTATAGCGGACCATACCTCAGAGGAAGGGGTATCCTTGTTAATAGTGGAGACGAACGCCCGCCAAGACTCTCTCTTACACTCCCTGAGAACTCTCCTAGCCTTGGCTCTAGCTTTTTTATACTCAATTAAGTTTACAAGTGATGGAATTCTATTAAATAAACGGCAACTCCTATTTCGCTCACAGACAACTCGTCGGCAGTCTGGTGTCCACCATGGAACTCCAGGCCTGTGGGTTTTTGCAGAAGTCTTAGGAATTGTTAAATCTGCAGCGTGTATTATAGCTTGTTGTATGTGTGTAATTTTGGTGTTGATGTCTTGTCCAATGGTGTCTATACGAACGGCTTCTGAGTATGCCCCCCAGTCTGCCTTCCTAAGGTTGTAGCGCACCTCGGGAGTAGCCGTCGGGGCGCCACACTCATAAGAAATGCAGATCGGAAAATGGTCACTACCCAGAGAGTCGTCGTATGTAGAAAATTTACAATCTAATAGCAAGGCAGCGTCAACTATAGAAAGATCTATAGCCGACGCTGTGCCAAATCGTTCGTCCACTCGAGTCGCACTACCGTCATTCAGAAGAGACAAGTTGGAGTTGAGGATAGCTGCAGCCACCTGCTCTCCCCTTCCGTCACTCCGGACACTGCCCCACCGCAAATGGTGAGCATTGAGGTCGCCGAGGATCATTTTCTTTCCTGGCAGTTGGTTGAATAGCTCCTCAAGCTCACCATCGTCAATGAGCCCGCCCGGAGGACAGTATAGTGAACAGATGGCAACATAGCCAGTCCGAATCTTAACTCTGCACGCGACAGCCTGCAGGTTCAAGTTCAGACTGACTCTTTGCTGGGCGAATGAACTCCGAATGTATAGGGCTACCCCCCTTAGGTTGTCTCCCCTGTAGGACGTGTAGTTGTCGAATACAGGTGGGTCGTCGTGACCCGCAAGTAGCGTCTCTTGTAGGCAAAAAACGTCCGGCCGGAATAATGACATAAGTAAATGAAATTGAGCATTTTTATTCCTAGCACCTCTGCAATTCCACTGGATGATACTGAATTTTAAGTCTGAGAGTTGATATGGTCAGCGTTTTGGGCTTTAGATTTTCCTCTTGTAAATCGGGGGGAAAATTGTTCCAGGGAAGAATCCCCCTCATCAGGTGAGCAGTCTCCCAGCTCCGAAGAGCCAGTACTCTGCTCAGCAGGGGCTCCCTGCCCCTGGAACCTTTCAACAATGCGAAAGGTTGGTGGTTGTGTTGAGTCTCTTGTCAAGTTCTCTAGTGACTGCGTTCTCCTCCTCTTTACTTGAGGGTAGGTAAGGTCGCGAGTCGGTTTGGGTTTTGTGGTCTCGTTATTAGTCATGGTTGTATTAGTGTTCTCGTCTTTGGTTGAATAACCGGGGATTATGAAGTCAGTCTGTGTTGAGATGGTCCTGGTCTCAGTCTGGGTTCCAATGGTGCACATTTTGGGAGGTGAGGTATTTTTGGATACAGCAGATGCAAAGGACATTCCAGGTGTTGGTGTCTGCAAGGACATCTCCACCTGCCTCTTAGCCTCCCTGTAGTCCAAATTATTCTCTGCTCTCACCTTACCGATCTCATACTCCCTCAGGTAGGAAGGGCACTTCCTGTCTGAGGCAGCATGCTGACCGGAACAGTGGTAGCATTTTTCCTCCGTCTGTGTACAGTCATCGTCCCTGTGTCCAGTTTGAGCACACTTGGAGCATACCTGGGTGTTACGGCAGGCCTTACCAGTGTGTCCAAATCTTTGACAGTTGAAACAACGCATTGGAAATGGAATATATGTTTTGGTCTGGACCCTCTCATATCCTACCAAGACATGAGTGGGCCTAACAAGTCCTTCAAAAGTCAGTACAGCTGTAGTTGATCGTTTGCGTTCACCGTCTGTGGTCTTTCTATTAAAAACGAAAGCATCGACGACTCCTTGATCTTTCATGTGGAACTTAATTTCGTCATTTGTCATCCCCTGAAATTCGTAGCTATTAACTACAGCCTTACAGGTGTTGAGAAAAGCTGGGATATATGGTTCCACTGTTGTTGAATGAAATGTTCTAAGATTCAAGGCGTCCCTCATTTGCTGAGCGTCCTTAACAGTAACTTGGAGTTCGCCTTTTCTTGTCTTTCGGACTTTCTCCACGTCCCCTATCTGATCCTTAATGGCCTTATGTATAATGAAGCCATTAATTTTGTCAAAGGAGGTAGACGTGTCAATAGTCCGAAAGTGGATTACTCGGGCCTTCTCAGTTGAAACTTGAATGTTTGGTCTTTGTTGCGTAGTTTTGTCGGTAACCGTTACATTGTCAGAGTTATTGTCAGAGTTTGTCGTTGGTCGTGGCAGTCGTGGGTCATGATTGGCTTCCCGCCTCTGCCTGTCCCTGCCTGGACGAGCAGAGGGGGGCTTGGAGCTTCCCCTCCCAGAGGGCATGGTTGGGGTGGCTGGGAACCACCCCTTGGGTACAACTTTGGTTGAACTTTACATATATGATGTTAGTGCACTAAGGTTATGCAAGGCCCTTAAGTGCTAAAAAAAAAATACTTGTACTTAAGGACGACCCCCGAACAGTGGTGTGCCTGCACGATCACAGACGTCACTGCTGGATTGGCCCAGGTTTTCCCCGACCCCCACCGGAAACACACAATCCCACTCCGTGAGGTGTGCACCACTGGGGGGGCTCTAGCACGAATACTGAATTAAAAAAAATTCAGCAGGTGCCTCGGCCAGGGTAAGTATTGGAAAAAATTTAGTTAGAGAGAAAGCCCTCCAACCACGTCAGGAAGGACAACAGTTAGCACTTCCCTCGCAGTTGTGTGGGTCACTCACACTAACTGTGGGGAGGGAATGCTAAGATTGTCAATCCTGAGCGCTCGTGAGGTGTCAAAAAATTATAAAGTGACAAAGCCACTTTTAAAAAGAATGATGAATGGATGGATGGATTGTTAGTGCTTGGTAGCAAGAACAACAACAACAAGAACAGGTGCAAGTAATTGCACAAGATGCAGCGGGCTATGGCGGAAAAAACCGTTACAGTGCAAGTGGAATTGCACAAGATGCAGCGGGCTATGGCGGAAAAAGCCGTTACAAGAACGCAAGAACGTCTGTCTCCTCCCGTGTCCAATCAGCCTCTG
>CAUDMG010000830.1:0-120000 GCA_958450375.1 Homarus gammarus
GTGAGACCGATTTGCCCACATTTTTTATAATATTTTGCTTGAAACTTCTCCTTTTATATTAATTATTTTGTATCTCCATATCATGTTGGTTCTCGATTTTTCTACTTTTTCTTTTCTTATACAATTGTTTGTTGACGCCAATTTTAAATGACTTTTACAGCTCTAACAGATGACTCTTTCCATTTATCGTGATTGAAATGAGTAAGATGTCCATTAATTGCTGACTCCCATTATTTGTTTGATTCCTGTAATTGTTTGCTTCCATTAATTGTTTGGCTCCATTAACTGTTGACTGCCTTAATTGTTTGACTCCCGTAATTATTTGATGTTTGTTGAGTGGTGTCAGAGTTTTGTTATATTTTTATAGTAAAGAGATGTCGATCTCAAACGGTTGTTTGTTATTCCTTGGAAAACCATGGTCCTTGACTTTCCTTCATTAAGATCCTGATTAGCCTGGTAAGGGATTTCTATCCCTAGGTCCCAGGCCTTTACAAGTGGCGACCTTGCCAGGATTGTCTCTGACCTTTGGTTTCTGAGGTTTAACATTCGTTCCGGTGTTGCTGTAAGTCGCCGTGAGCGCGCCGCCTTGCTGTCTGTGGCCCGGAAGCAAGTGTTGCTCAGTGGTTATCCCTTCCATCTGTGTGCTAATTTTGTTGCTCTCCCTTGTACTTGGGGAAGTTAATTAGTGTTGGTTGGGGTGCACTGTTGATGCTGTCATAGCAATTTTGTTGTTGTTGTTTCACCTGGTGCGGTTTCGTTACCCTGAGGTGATTCAGCTGGGCTGGGTGCGGAACGAGGTTCCCTCCAGTCGGATCAAATCATTTACTGGTCTGATTAAGCCACTAGGTGAGTTACCTTTGACTATTTGCGGGGTAAGTTGTTTGTTTTTTTCCTTTGTTCTTGGCCTTTCGGATCATTATGTCTGCTTTTGAGGTGTGGAAAGGTCAAGCGGTGGCCCTGGGTCTGACAGGTAATGACATTGGTCAGTATGTGGTCACCCAACAGAATGCCGAGAGAGAGGAACGTCAGAGAGAGAGAGAGAGAGAGAGGCACGTCAGAAAGAGAGAGAGTTGGAGGAACGCCAGAGAGAAAGAGAGTTCGAATTAGCTAAGTCGCAGGCAGAAAAGGACCTAGAACTGGCTAGGATTAATGCTTCAAGTAGACCAGATTCCTCTGGCCATATACAAGACAATGTGGTAAAACCCAGCTTGCCTGTGTACCGTGAAGGAGAAGACATCGCCTCCTACCTTGTTAGGTTTGAACGGGTAGCTGAGCTGCTTGGTGTAGAGCCAATTAGCTATGCTGTAAGGTTGGGTAGCCTACTGAGTGGTAAGCCGGTAGAAATTTACACGTCCCTGTCTGCCGACATCACCCGAGATTACTTCTTGTTGAAGCAAGCTCTCTTGCGAGGATTTTGCAAGACTTCTGACGGTTATCGTGCTGATTTCCGCAGAACGAAGATTAGAGCGGGAGAAACGTACCAGCAGTTTTCGATTCACCTGGGTCGTTTATTTCGACAATGGCTGGAGACCTCAGGGGTTGAAGAAACCTTTAAGTCTCTAACTTCATGATGATAGATCAGTTTTGGTCTTCTCTACCTCCAGACTTGAGAATTTTCATCAAAGAACACCAGCCAGCGATGCTTGGAGAAGCTGTGCATCTTGCCGACAACTGGGCGTCTGCTCGCAACGCCTACCCCAAGTCTTCCCCTCCTGTAGTGAAGATTGCGAAGCCTCCGTCCTCCGAGGAACCATCCCCAGGAGTACACAAGAGTAGCTCACCAGCCGTGCGGTGTCACAGCTGCGGAGAAGGGCACATTCGTTCTCGCTGTCCCAGGAATCCCCTCGCCTTCAAGACTGCTGACACTCATCAATCCAGCAACAAGGTCGGCTTCTGCTTGGAAGACAGGAGCTGCCCCCGTTATTGTGTCAGTGGAACAATCAATGGGTCTAGGGCATCTACTTTCATCAGGGACACTGGTTGCTCGTGCATTATTGTCTCTGAAGAAGCCCTGCCTGACGCTGACATCTCCAGCTGCCCGAAGGTTAGTGTCGCCGATTATTTAGGTCGTGTTGACCAGTTCCCTGTTGTTAGGTGCTACCTGCGTTGCCCCTATTTCACTGGTTGGTCTAATGTGGTAAGAGCTCCCATTAAATTTGCTAGTGTCCTCATTGGTAATGTTCCCGGTGTTCGTGACCCTAACGACCCGGAAACGTTAAAACTCTCCTCGCCACCAGCACCAGTCTCCTCGCCACCAGCACCAGTCCCCACGCCACCTGCTGAGGACGACGACTCGCCACCTGCCGACGTCGCCTCGCCACCCTCTCAAGCCGCCACGCCTGCCGCCAAGGTCCAAGCTGTAGGGCCATGGACGGCGAAGGTGAAACGACCGCATCCCCTGATTCTGCCGAATTTGTTGCCACTGACTGTGACGCCCAAGGAGTTCGCCAAGCTTCAAGACTCGTGTGCCACTCTGAAGCGGGTAAGGGAGAAGGTGACTTCCGGGGAGGAGGATCAGGTGAGAGATGGGTCGGTTTATAAGTTTGTTTCTATTAATGGGGTGTTACACAGGTCTTGTGTTTCATCCAAGCGACCAGCTAAAGTAGGTCGGTTTTTACTTGTTGTCCCTGCTGTTTGTCGTAGTAACATTCTCTCTGTAGCTCACAAGAGCCCTCTAGTAAGTCACTGTTCTCGTAGGAAAACTTATAGGAAGGTTGCTGATCAGTTTTACTGGCCAGGTATGGGAGCGGATATTAGAGCTTTTTGTAGGAGTTGTGATCCGTGCCCACGTATGTCCGCCAAGGGTAGAGTCCGTCCTGTTCCACTTGAACCCTTCCCCATTGCAGAACCATCTTCTCGGGTAGCCATAGATTTTGTTGGACCGTTCTCACCCCCTTCCTCTAAGAAGCCTAAATTACATCAAGCTAATTTGTTAAAGCAATATAATTGCAGGACCCACATTGCTCGTGTCCTTGACGACGTCCCCAAGCTGGAGTTAGTCGAGGCACTACCCTGCAAGAGTTCCTGTGGAGTTCGGACGCCAGAGTCTGTTGATCTCGGTTGCCAGTTGCTGCCAACACCTGACGAGATAGAAGAATCCTCTACGACTGGAATTGGGCCCAAACTTAAACTTGGACTGAAGTGGACCCCACGTGCAGTTCCTTGATACGGCCTTACGTTTTGGACATCAAGTTACCACCTATTCTTTTCTATGACCCTTCTTTATTGTGCAATGTGTATTTAAGCATTTGTTGTAAGATGATTATGCTTTGTGTACTAATCTTAAGTTTTAATCTACCTTACAGTAGATTTTTGTTGGGGGAGCTGTGTAAGGGCGGAAACGATCCTCCGGCTGGTTACCGCTGCTAACTCGCTTGTTTGCTGGTGCAGACGACACTTGGGCGGTTGGACAGAGGTGAGAACGGCAGCGAATATCTGCGTCACCGGCAGATTCAACCCAGCCGCCATACAGTCAGTATCTAGCTACCCTGCTGTCCGTCAAATTCTGGCTGTGATCTCATCATAGGTCCTGGACTCGTGGGCTGTGTTCCCAGACCTTCACCTATCAACTGTCAACTCTCTGGTCATCTACCACTACCGCATACCACGACCGTCAGTTCATCTCATTCCGTCTGTGCCCCGGTGTTCTGCCATTTCAAGACGTCGCTCGAGCGTGGGACGCTTCCCTACCCTGAGTGTGCATCACCGTGTTCCAGAACCTTCCCCCAGGGCCACTGCCGTAGGAAATATTTGTTCATTGTTTGATTCTATGATTGTTTGATTCCATTAATTGCTGACTCCCCTTTATTGTTCGATTCTATCAATTGTTGACTCCATTTAATTGTTTGAATCCATTAATTGCTGACTCCCATTATTTGTTTGATTCCTTTAATTGTTTGCTTCCATTATTGTTTGACTCCATTAACTGTTGACTGCCTTAATTGTTTGACTCCCGTAATTATTTGATGTTTGTTGAGTGGTGTCAGAGTTTTGTGTTATATTTTTATAGTAAAGAGATGCCAATCTCAAACGGTTGTTTGTTATTCCTCGGAAAACCATGGTCCTTGACTTTCCTTTATTAAGATCCTGATTAGCCTGGTAAGGGATTTCTATCCCTAAGTCCCAGGCCTTTACAAAAGTAAACATTTTTTTTTTTGCGAATGCACTTCCAACTGATCCCTCATCCCTTTAGGATTGTTTATCTGTCAAATGTCACACACAGTACCGCCCCATGCCAAGCTGGACATCAACCACAGTACATATGAGCAGAGAAGAAGCAGAGTGATGAAAGCTGCGTGATGAATGCAGCACCCACCACACACCACGTCACTTCTTTCAAGTCCTCCTTTGGTCTAGGATTAAGAAGATTTTATATTGTTCTGCTTTAGGAAGTTAAGGAGTGTGGAATGCAACGCCACACAACGAACCCTGGTGAGCCCAGCCAGGGAGGGATTCACCACTGTGGATGGTGTAAGACAGGACGGTCTTTGGTCTCGCCGACACTCACGTACGGAGGGCGAGCCCTGGTCCGCGGAACCTGCCTTCATCCCGGCTGGAGGGGGCCGACGGCAGATGAACAGAAAATCTTCTGGAATATGTTGAAAATGATGATGCACTGAGAAAGAAAGGAAGATGGAACAGAAAATTCATCTAGAAGATGTTGAAAATGAGGCTCTAAACGTAGAGGAAGAACGCAGATGGGACAGAAAACTCGCCTGGAATAGTATAGAAACCAGGAGGAAGTGAGAAGAAGTCAGAAGGTGTGGAGAAACGACCTACAAGGTGCTGTATTGAAGAAAGAAAAACGTGTTATGTGAAGAAACAAGACCGAAGGCGTGTATTGAAGAAAGAAGACAGAAGATGTGCTGTGCTGAAATAAGAAGACAGACGACGATGCTGAAGAGGTGGATCATCAGAACGACCAACCCACAACAGCTGCTGTACTGCCGGCATTCCCTATTTTTTAGATACCAGCTGGATGGAAGACGTGAGCCATGCGGACCCTACTAATGTTGTCGATGTGTAATACCCTAATATGTGAAGTAGGAAATTTTTTTGTGTATTTTGAAGTATTTTCTCTGATTTTTGTTGATTTTACTACAAAGAATGTTTTTTTTTTTTTAGTCTCACTTTTTTCTATGAGTTCATTTGATCATTGTTTTGCACTATGAAACACGATGTTGTAGCCATATTACTGACTGAGATGAATTATTATTTTGACATGGGCTGATAAGTAGATGTAACACCTGTTGTTGTTTTGATTTACAAGTTTGTCTTGGATACAATGCTAGACATGAAGGATTTTTTCATTCTATGTTGACTTGCTATGTTTCCTTTTTCTCCTGGCATAGAAGCTTTGATCTTGGCGGGAGGTATAGTGAGCTTTGTCAGATCAAACTAGCGCCAGTAGAAAAACATCACCTATGAGATTGTTGTTTGTAAATGTGAGACTATGTTCTCACCCTAGGGACTATCTTTGATACTACACGTGATGTTACTGTCTATATGTGACGTCAGTCTCTGTGATGAAGCTTTGGTCTTGGCGGGAGGTGTAATGATTGTTTGTCAGACCAAAGCTTACAGCCCAGAATTACATCACATATAACAGCAAGTACAGTACAGACCGCGTGGTACCCTAACACCACAGGTTGACACACCGCAGGTCAAGACCTGACCCCGGCCTAAGTACTTGCGTAACCCTACGTTATAACCGTGTTAAGAAAACCACACCTGGCCAAGACTCACCCGGGCGGTAATAATTACAAAGCACTACTGTCCTGCGACATGACCTCACCTGGGCAAACACCTGTCCAGATCTAACCAGTTTAGTGATAATTGGTTAGAGGTCAAAAGCCGGCTGGGTCGACCCCATATAAAGACCGACAGTCCCGTCCACGATAATTCTGGTTCTGATTCTCATTCTGATCCTGGTTGTCATTAGAACATTCTGTGGAGACGCTCATTACTCTGGAGATTCTCAGAGTCACGCTCGTCCTCTCCCTAGGTCGGGAGGGGGACTTCCCGACCAGACCCCCAGCTAAGCAGAAGCCTCCCATAGGAGGCAGCCCAGCCAAGCACACACTGGGCCTACGTCAGGGTACACGTGAGTCTTGTCAGAACTATCCCTAGGGTGAGTTACCTACTGTGGGAAGTGTATTCATTCAGGTGTGTCAGAGAGTCCGTGTCGAGTAACGTAAGACCTAACGTGTTAATAACCCCGATATAATAGTGATATTGATGTGTCCATGTCATTGAGTGAATTAATAAATAGTTGTGTCGAAGAGGTGTTTAAAAAGTTGTCCCTTTAAGAACGTAATATATGTGTATTGACATATAAGATAAGCGTATTGATGCTGAGTAAATAACATACAGCCCCGCTACCCAACCTTCCTATCTTTACATTACTAATCTCTATACTTCCTACTATATGTAATCCTCTTCCTCTTCTCATTGTGTTCTGCCTCATTATATATGTATCACAGAAAATGGGAAATATCTACTTTTTTGGTTAAGTTGGTTATCTACTTATCATAGAAAACAGGAAATTTGTATCATAGAAAATGGGAAATATCTACTTCCGGGAAAGTTGGTTATCTACTTTCCCGAAAAGTAGATTATCTACTTTTCGGGAAAGTAGATTATCGACTTTTCGGGAAGTAGATTATCGAATTTTAGGGAAATATTACCTTATTTTGCGAAGTAGATTATCACAGAAAACGGGAAATTTGTATCACAGAAAATGAGAAATATCTACTTTCTGAGAAAGTTGGTTATCTACTTATCATAGAAAACGGGAAATTTGTATCATAGAAAATGGGAAATATCTACTTTCCGGGAAAGTTGGTTATCTACTTTCCCAAAAAGTAGATTATCTACTTTTCGGGAAAGTAGATTATCGACTTTTCGGGGAAGTAGATTATCGAATTTTAGGGAAATATTACCTAATTTTGCGAAGTAGATTATCACAGAAAACGGGAAATTTGTATCATAGAAAATGGGAAATATCTACTTTCCGGGAAAGTTGGTTATCTACTTTCCCGAAAAGTAGATTATCTACTTTTCGGAAAAGTAGATTATCGAATTTTTGGGGAAGTAGATTTTCAACTTTTGGGGAAATATTACCTAATTTAAATGTAGATTATCATAGAAAACAAAATTTGTCATAGAAAATGGGAAATATCTACTTTCCCGTTTTCTATGATAAGTAGATAACCAACTTTCTCAGAAAATAGATATTTCCCATTTTCTGTGATACAAATTTCCCGTTTAATATGATAATCTACTTCGCAAAATTACGTAATATTTCCCTAAAATTCGATAATCTACTTCCCCGAAAAGTCAATAATCTACTTTCCCGAAAAGTAGATAATCTACTTTTTGGGAAAGTAGATAACCAACTTTCCCGAGAAGTAGATATTTCCCATTTTCTGTGATACAAATTTCCCGTTTTCTATGATAATCTACTTCGCAAAATTACGTAATATTTCCCCAAAAGTCGATAATCTACTTTCCCGAAAAGTCGATAATCTATTTTCCCGAAAAGTAGATAATCTACTTTTTGGGAAAGTAGATAACCAACTTTCCCGGAAAGTAGATATTTCCCATTTTCTATGATACAAATTTCCCGTTTTCTATGATAAGTAGATAACCAACTTTCTCAGAAAGTAGATATTTCCCATTTTCTGTGATACAAATTTCCCGTTTTCTATGATAATCTACTAAGCAAAATTAGGTAATATTTCCCTAAAATTCGATAATCTACTTTCCCGAAAAGTCGATAATCTACTTTCCCGAAAAGTAGATAATCTACTTTTCAGGAAAGTAGATAACCAACTTTCCCGAAAAGTAGATATTTCCCATTTTCTGTGATACAAATTTCCCGTTTTCTATGATAATCTACTTCGCAAAATTACGTAATATTTCCCCAAAATTCGATAATCTACTTTCCCGAAAAGTCGATAATCTACTTTCCCGAAAAGTAGATACTCTACTTTTTGGGAAAGTAGATAACCAACTTTCCCGGAAAGTAGATATTTCCCATTTTCTATGATACAAATTTCCCGTTTTCTATAATAAGTAGATAACCAACTTTCCCGAAAAGTAGATATTTCCCATTTTCTGTGATACAAATTTCCCGTTTTCTATGATAATCTACTTCGCAAAATTACGTAATATTTCCCCAAAAGTCGATAATCTACTTTCCCGAAAAGTCGATAATCTACTTTCCCGAAAAGTTGATAATCTACTTTTTGGGAAAGTAGATAACCAACTTTCCCGGAAAGTAGATATTTCCCATTTTCTATGATACAAATTTCCCGTTTTCTATGATAAGTAGATAACCAAATTTCTCAGAAAGTAGATATTTCCCATTTTCTGTGATACAAATTTCCCGTTTTCTATGATAATCTACTAAGCAAAATTAGGTAATATTTCCCTAAAATTCGATAATCTACTTTCCCGAAAAGTCGATAATCTACTTTCCCGAAAAGTAGATAATCTACTTTTCAGGAAAGTAGATAACCAACTTTCCCGAAAAGTAGATATTTCCCATTTTCTGTGATACAAATTTCCCGTTTTCTATGATAATCTACTTCGCAAAATTACGTAATATTTCCCCAAAATTCGATAATCTACTTTCCCGAAAAGTCGATAATCTACTTTCCCGAAAAGTAGATACTCTACTTTTTGGGAAAGTAGATAACCAACTTTCCCGGAAAGTAGATATTTCCCATTTTCTATGATACAAATTTCCCGTTTTCTATGATAAGTAGATAACCAACTTTCCCGAAAAGTAGATATTTCCCATTTTCTGTGATACAAATTTCCCGTTTTCTATGATAATCTACTTCGCAAAATTAGGTAATATTTCCCCAAAAGTCGATAATCTACTTCCCCGAAAAGTCGATAATCTACTTTCCCGAAAAGTAGATAATCTACTTTTTGGGAAAGTAGATAACCAACTTTCCCGGAAAGTAGATATTTCCCATTTTCTTTGATACAAATTTCCCGTTTTCTATGATAAGTAGATAACCAACTTTCCCAGAAAATAGATATTTCCCATTTTCTGTGATACAAATTTCCCGTTTTCTATGATAATCTACTTCGCAAAATTAGGTAATATTTCCCCAAAAGTCGATAATCTACTTCCCCGAAAAGTCGATAATCTACTTTCCCGAAAAGTAGATAATCTACTTTTCAGGAAAGTAGATAACCAACTTTCCCGGAAAGTAGATATTTCCCATTTTCTATGATACAAATTTCCCGTTTTCTATGATAAATAGATAACCAACTTTCTCAGAAAGTAGATATTTCCCATTTTCTGTGATACAAATTTCCCGTTTTCTGTGATAATCTACTTCGCAAAATTAGGTAATATTTCCCCAAAAGTCGATAATCTACTTCCCCGAAAAGTCGATAATCTACTTTCCCGAAAAGTAGATAATCTACTTTTCAGGAAAGTAGATAACCAACTTTCCCGAAAAGTAGATATTTCCCATTTTCTGTGATACAAATTTCCCGTTTTCTATGATAAGTAGATAACCAACTTTCTCAGAAAGTAGATATTTCCCATTTTCTGTGATACAAATTTCCCGTTTTCTGTGATAATCTACTTCGCAAAATTAGGTAATATTTCCCTAAAATTCAATAATCTACTTCCCCGAAAAGTCGATAATCTACTTTCCCGAAAAGTAGATAATCTACTTTTCAGGAAAGTAGATAACCAACTTTCTCAGAAAGTAGATATTTCCCATTTTCTATGATACAAATTTCCCGTTTTCTATGATAAGTAGATAACCAACTTTCCCAAAAAAGTAGATATTTCCCATTTTCTGTGATACAAATTTCCCGTTTTCTATGATAATCTACTTCGCAAAATTACGTAATATTTCCCCAAAAGTCGATAATCTACTTTCCCGAAAAGTCGATAATCTACTTTCCCGAAAAGTAGATAATCTACTTTTCGGGAAAGTAGATAACCAACTTTCCCGGAAAGTAGATATTTCCCATTTTCTATGATACAAATTTCCCGTTTTCTATGATATATACACTTTCGAAGTAGATATTTCCATTTTCTGTGATACAAATTTCCCGTTTCTATGATAATCTACTAAGCAAATTAGGTAATATTTCCCAAAAGTCGATAATCTACTTCCCCGAAAAGTCGATAATCTACTTTCCCGAAAAGTAGATAATCTACTTTTCAGGAAAGTAGATAACCAACTTTCCCGAAAAGTAGATATTTCCCATTTTCTATGATACAAATTTCCCGTTTTCTATGATAATCTACTTCGCAAAATTAGGTAATATTTCCCCAAAAGTCGATAATCTACTTCCCGAAAAGTCGATAATCTACTTCCCCGAAAAGTAGATACTCTACTTTTTGGGAAAGTAGATAACCAACTTTCCCGGAAAGTAGATATTTCCCATTTTCTATGATACAAATTTCCCGTTTTCTATGATAAGTAGATAACCAACTTTCCCGAAAAGTAGATATTTCCCATTTTCTGTGATACAAATTTCCCGTTTTCTATGATAATCTACTTCGCAAAATTACGTAATATTTCCCCAAAAGTCGATAATCTACTTCCCCGAAAAGTCGATAATCTACTTTCCCGAAAAGTAGATAATCTACTTTTTGGGAAAGTAGATAACCAACTTTCCCGGAAAGTAGATATTTCCCATTTTCTATGATACAAATTTCCCGTTTTCTATGATAAGTAGATAACCAACTTTCTCAGAAAGTAGATATTTCCCATTTTCTGTGATACAAATTTCCCGTTTTCTATGATAATCTACTAAGCAAAATTAGGTAATATTTCCCTAAAATTCGATAATCTACTTTCCCGAAAAGTCGATAATCTACTTTCCCGAAAAGTAGATAATCTACTTTTCAGGAAAGTAGATAACCAACTTTCCCGAAAAGTAGATATTTCCCATTTTCTGTGATACAAATTTCCCGTTTTCTATGATAATCTACTTCGCAAAATTACGTAATATTTCCCCAAAATTCGATAATCTACTTTCCCGAAAAGTCGATAATCTACTTTCCCGAAAAGTAGATACTCTACTTTTTGGGAAAGTAGATAACCAACTTTCCCGGAAAGTAGATATTTCCCATTTTCTATGATACAAATTTCCCGTTTTCTATGATAAGTAGATAACCAACTTTCCCAAAAAAGTAGATATTTCCCATTTTCTGTGATACAAATTTCCCGTTTTCTATGATAATCTACTTCGCAAAATTAGGTAATATTTCCCCAAAAGTCGATAATCTACTTCCCCGAAAAGTCGATAATCTACTTTCCCGAAAAGTAGATAATCTACTTTTCAGGAAAGTAGATAACCAACTTTCCCGGAAAGTAGATATTTCCCATTTTCTTGATACAAATTTCCCGTTTTCTATGATAAGTAGATAACCAACTTTCCCAAAAAAGTAGATATTTCCCATTTTCTGTGATACAAATTTCCCGTTTTCTATGATAATCTACTTCGCAAAATTAGGTAATATTTCCCCAAAAGTCGATAATCTACTTCCCCGAAAAGTCGATAATCTACTTTCCCGAAAAGTAGATAATCTACTTTTCAGGAAAGTAGATAACCAACTTTCCCGGAAAGTAGATATTTCCCATTTTCTTGATACAAATTTCCCGTTTTCTATGATAAGTAGATAACCAACTTTCCCAGAAAGTAGATATTTCCCATTTTCTGTGATACAAATTTCCCGTTTTCTATGATAATCTACTTCGCAAAATTACGTAATATTTCCCCAAAAGTCGATAATCTACTTCCCGAAAAGTCGATAATCTACTTTCCCGAAAAGTTGATAATCTACTTTTTGGGAAAGTAGATAACCAACTTTCCCGGAAAGTAGATATTTCCCATTTTCTATGATACAAATTTCCCGTTTTCTATGATAATAGATAACCAACTTTCTCAGAAAGTAGATATTTTCCATTTTCTGTGATACAAATTTCCCGTTTTCTATGATAATCTACTTCGCAAAATTAGGTAATATTTCCCTAAAATTCGATAATCTACTTTCCCGAAAAGTCGATAATCTACTTTCCCGAAAAGTAGATAATCTACTTTTCAGGAAAGTAGATAACCAACTTTCCCGAAAAGTAGATATTTCCCATTTTCTGTGATACAAATTTCCCGTTTTCTATGATAATCTACTTCGCAAAATTACGTAATATTTCCCCAAAATTCGATAATCTACTTTCCCGAAAAGTCGATAATCTACTTTCCCGAAAAGTAGATACTCTACTTTTTGGGAAAGTAGATAACCAACTTTCCCGGAAAGTAGATATTTCCCATTTTCTATGATACAAATTTCCCGTTTTCTATGATAAGTAGATAACCAACTTTCCCGAAAAGTAGATATTTCCCATTTTCTGTGATACAAATTTCCCGTTTTCTATGATAATCTACTTCGCAAAATTACGTAATATTTCCCCAAAAGTCGATAATCTACTTCCCCGAAAAGTCGATAATCTACTTTCCCGAAAAGTAGATAATCTACTTTTTGGGAAAGTAGATAACCAACTTTCCCGGAAAGTAGATATTTCCCATTTTCTTTGATACAAATTTCCCGTTTTCTATGATAAGTAGATAACCAACTTTCCCAGAAAATAGATATTTCCCATTTTCTGTGATACAAATTTCCCGTTTTCTATGATAATCTACTTCGCAAAATTACGTAATATTTCCCCAAAATTCGATAATCTACTTTCCCGAAAAGTTGATAATCTACTTTTTGGGAAAGTAGATAACCAACTTTCCCGGAAAGTAGATATTTCCCATTTTCTATGATACAAATTTCCCGTTTTCTATGATAAATAGATAACCAACTTTCTCAGAAAGTAGATATTTTCCATTTTCTGTGATACAAATTTCCCGTTTTCTATGATAATCTACTTCGCAAAATTAGGTAATATTTCCCTAAAATTCGATAATCTACTTTCCCGAAAAGTCGATAATCTACTTTCCCGAAAAGTAGATAATCTACTTTTCAGGAAAGTAGATAACCAACTTTCCCGAAAAGTAGATATTTCCCATTTTCTGTGATACAAATTTCCCGTTTTCTATGATAATCTACTTCGCAAAATTACGTAATATTTCCCCAAAATTCGATAATCTACTTTCCCGAAAAGTCGATAATCTACTTTCCCGAAAAGTAGATACTCTACTTTTTGGGAAAGTAGATAACCAACTTTCCCGGAAAGTAGATATTTCCCATTTTCTATGATACAAATTTCCCGTTTTCTATGATAAGTAGATAACCAACTTTCCCGAAAAGTAGATATTTCCCATTTTCTGTGATACAAATTTCCCGTTTTCTATGATAATCTACTTCGCAAAATTACGTAATATTTCCCCAAAAGTCGATAATCTACTTCCCCGAAAAGTCGATAATCTACTTTCCCGAAAAGTAGATAATCTACTTTTCAGGAAAGTAGATAACCAACTTTCCCGGAAAGTAGATATTTCCCATTTTCTTTGATACAAATTTCCCGTTTTCTATGATAAGTAGATAACCAACTTTCCCAGAAAATAGATATTTCCCATTTTCTGTGATACAAATTTCCCGTTTTCTATGATAATCTACTTCGCAAAATTACGTAATATTTCCCCAAAATTCGATAATCTACTTTCCCGAAAAGTCGATAATCTACTTTCCCGAAAAGTAGATACTCTACTTTTTGGGAAAGTAGATAACCAACTTTCCCGGAAAGTAGATATTTCCCATTTTCTATGATACAAATTTCCCGTTTTCTATGATAAGTAGATAACCAACTTTCCCGAAAAGTAGATATTTCCCATTTTCTGTGATACAAATTTCCCGTTTTCTATGATAATCTACTTCGCAAAATTAGGTAATATTTCCCCAAAAGTCGATAATCTACTTCCCCGAAAAGTCGATAATCTACTTTCCCGAAAAGTAGATAATCTACTTTTTGGGAAAGTAGATAACCAACTTTCCCGGAAAGTAGATATTTCCCATTTTCTTTGATACAAATTTCCCGTTTTCTATGATAAGTAGATAACCAACTTTCCCAGAAAATAGATATTTCCCATTTTCTGTGATACAAATTTCCCGTTTTCTATGATAATCTACTTCGCAAAATTACGTAATATTTCCCCAAAAGTCGATAATCTACTTCCTCGAAAAGTCGATAATCTACTTTCCCGAAAAGTAGATAATCTACTTTTCGGGAAATTAGATAACCAACTTTCCCGGAAAGTAGATATTTCCCATTTTCTATGATACAAATTTCCCGTTTTCTATGATAAGTAGACAACCAACTTTCCCAAAAAAGTAGATATTTCCCATTTTCTGTGATACAAATTTCCTGTTTTCTATGATACGAGGGGTGGCTGGAGGGTACCAGGGGTGGGTGAAGGGCACCAGGGGTGGGGCGGAGGGTTCCAGGATTTGGTGGAGGGCACCAGGTGTGGGTGAAGGGCAATACAGGTGGGTAGAGGGCAACTGGGGTGGGTGGAGGGTACCAGGGGTGGGTGGATGGCACCCAGGGTGGGTGGTGGGTACCAGGGGTGGATAGAGGGCAACAGAGGTGGGTAGGGGAGACTAGGGGAGCGTGCAGGGCACCAGCAGTAGGTAAAGGGGCAACAAGGTTGGGTGGAGAGTTACCAGAGGTGGGTAGAAGTACCCAGGGGTGGGTGTAGGGTACCAGGAGTAGGTAGAGGGTACAAGGGGTGGGTGGAGGGGATCAAGGGTGGCTGGAAGGCACCAGTGGTGGGTGGAGGGCTCCAGCGGTGGGTAAAGGGCACCAGGGGTGGGTAGAGGGCACCAGGGGTGGGTAGAGGGCACCAGGGGAGGGTAGAGGGCACCAGGGGAGGGTAAAGGGCACCAGGGATGGGTAGAGGGCACCAGGGGTGGGTAGAGGGCACCAGGGGAGGGTAAAGGGCACCAGAGGTGGGTAGAGGGCACCAGGGGTGGGTAGAGGGCACCAGGGGAGGGTAAAGGGCACCAGGGATGGGTAGAGGGAACCAGGGGAGGTTAGAGGGCACCAGGGGAGGATAAAGGGCACCAGAGGTGGGTAGAGGGCACCAGGGGAGGGTAGAGGGCACCAGGGATGGGTAAAGGGCACCAGGGGTGGGTAGACGGCACCAGGGGTGGGTAGAGGGAACCAGGGGAGGGTAGAGGGAACCAGGGGAGGGTAGAGGGCACCAGGGGAGGGTAAAGGGAACCAGGGGAGGGTAGAGGGCACCAGGGGAGGTTAGAGGGCACCAGGGGAGGGTAGAAAGCACCAGGGGAGGGTAGAGGGAACCAGGGGAGGGTAGAGGGAACCAGGGGAGGGTAGAGGGCACCAGGGGAGGGTAGAGGGAACCAGCGGAGGGTAGAGGGAACCAGGGGAGGGTAGAGGGAACCAGCGGAGGGTAGAGGGAACCAGGGGAGGGTAGAGTGAACCAGGGGAGGGTAGAGGGCAGCAGGTGTCGGTGGAGGGCACCAGGGGAGGGTTGAGGGCACCAGGGGAGGGTTGAGGGCACCAGGGGAGGGTAGAGGGCAGCAGGTGTCGGTGGAGGGCACCAGGGGAGGGTTGAAGGCACCAGGGGAGGGTAGAGGGCAGCAGGTGTCGGTGGAGGGCACCAGGGGAGGGTTGAGGGCACCAGGTGTCGGTGGAGGGCACCAGGTGTCGGTGGAGGGCACCAGGGGAGCGTAGAGGGCACCAGGGGGGGGGGGGGGTTGAGGGCAACAGGGGAGGGTAGAGGGCACCAGGGGAGGGTTGAGGGCACCAGGTGTCGGTGGAGGGCACCAGGGGAGGGTGGAGGACACCAGGGGAGGGTAGGGGGCACCAGGGGAGGGTGGAGGGCACCAGGTGTCGGTGGAGGGCACCAGGGGAGGGTAGAGGCCACCAGTGGAGGGTAGAGGGCACAAAGGGAGGGTAGAGGGCACCAGGGGAGGGTAGAGGGCACCAGGGGAGGGTAGAGGGCACCAGGGGAGGTTGGAGGGCAACAGGGGAGGGTAGAGGGCACCAGGGGAGGGTAGAGGGCACCAGGTGTCGGTGGAGGGCACCAGGGGAGGGTAGAGGGCACCAGGGGAAGGTTGAGGGCACTAGGTGTCGGTGGAGGGCACCAGGGGAGAGTAGAGGGCACCAGGGGAGGGTTGAGGGCACTAGGTGTCGGTGGAGGGCACCAGGGGAGGGTAGAGGGCACCAGGGGAGGGTAGAGGGCACCAGGGGTGGATAGAGGGTACCAGGGGAGGGCAGAGGGCACCAGGGGAGGGTTGAGGGCACTAGGGGGGGGTAGAGGGCACTAGGTGTCGGTGGAGGGCACCAGGGGAGGGTAGAGGGCACCAGGGGTGGGTTGAGGGCACTAGGTGTCGGTGGAGGGCACCAGGGGAGGGTAGAGGGCACCAGGGGAGGGTGGAGGGCACCAGGGAGGGTAGAGGGCACCAGGGGTGGGTAGAGGGTACCAGGGGAGGGCAGAGGGCACCAGGGGAGGGTTGAGGGCACTAGGGGAGGGTAGAGGGCACCAGGGGAGGGTAGAGGGCACCAGGGGAGGGTTGAGGGCACTAGGGGAGGGTAGAGGGCACGAGTGGAGGGTTGAGGGCACCAGGGGAGGGTAGAGGGCAGCAGGTGTCGGTGGAGGGCACCAGGGGAGGGTTGTGGGCACCAGGGGAGGGTTGAGGGCACCAGGGGAGGGTAGAGGGCAGCAGTTGTCGGTGGAGGGCACCAGGGGAGGGTTGAAGGCACCAGGGGAGGGTAGAGGGCAGCAGGTGTCGGTGGAGGGCACCAGGGGAGGGTTGAGGGCACCAGGGAAGGGTTGAGGGCACCAAGGGAGGGTAGAGGGTACCAGGGGAGGGTAGAGGGCACCAGGGGAGGGTAGAGGGCACCAGGGGGGAGTAGAGGGCACCAGGGGAGGGTAGAGGGCACCAGGGGAGGGTAGAGGGCACCAGGGGAGGGTTGAGGGCACCAGTGGAGGGTAGAGGGCACCAGGGGAGGGTAGAGGGCACCAGGGGAGGGTAGAGGGCACCAGGGGAGGGTTGAGGGCACCAGGGGAGGGTAGAGGGCACCAGGGGAGGGTAGAGGGCACCAGGTGTCGGTGGAGGGCACCAGGGGAGGGTAGAGGGCACCAGGGGAGGGTTGAGGGCACCAGGGGAGGGTTGAGGGCACCAGGTGTCGGTGGAGGGCACCAGGGGAGGGTAGAGGGCACCAGGGGAGGGTTGAGGGCACCAGGGGAGGGTAGAGGGCACCAGGGGAGGGTTGAGGGCACCAGGGAGGGTTGAGGGCACCAGGTGTCGGTGGAGGGCACCAGGGGAGGGTAGAGGGCACCAGGGGAGTGTAGAGGGCACCAGGGGAGGGTTGAGGGCACCAGGTGTCGGTGGAGGGCACCAGGGGAGCGTAGAGGGCACCAGGGGAGGGTTGAGGGCACCAGGGGAGGGTAGAGGGCACCAGGGGAGGGTTGAGGGCACCAGGTGTCGGTGGAGGGCACCAGGGGAGGGTGAAGGGCACCAGGGGAGGGTGGAGGGCACCAGGGGAGGGTTGAGGGCACCAGGTGTCGGTGGAGGGCACTAGGGGAGGGTAGAGGGCACCAGGGGAGGGTTGAGGGCACCAGGGGAGGGTTGAGGGCACCAGGTGTCGGTGGAGGGCACCAGGGGAGGGTAGAGGGCACCAGGGGAGGGTTGAGGGCACCAGGGGAGGGTAGAGGGCACCAGGGGAGGGTAGAGGGCACCAGGGGAGGGTTGATGGCACTAGGTGTCGGTGGAGGGCACCAGGGGAGGGTAGAGGCCACCAGTGGAGGGTAGAGGGCACAAAGGGAGGGTAGAGGGCACCAGGGGAGGGTAGAGGGCACCAGGGGAGGGTAGAGGGCACCAGGGGAGGGTGGAGGGTGCCAGGGGAGGGTAGAGGGCACCAGGGCAGGGTTGAGGGCACCAGGGGAGGGCAGAGGGCACCAGGGGAGGGTAGAGGGCACCAGGGGAGGGTAGAGGGCACCAGGGGGGGTAGAGGGCACCAGGGGAGGGTAGAGGGCACCAGGGGAGGGTAGAGGGCACCAGTGGAGGGTTGAGGGCACCAGTGGAGGGTAGAGGGCACCAGGGGGGGTAGAGGGCACCAGGGGAGGGTAGAGGGCACCAGGGGAGGGTAGAGGGCACCAGGGGAGGGTAGAGGGCACCAGGGAAGGGTAGAGGGCACCAGGGGAGGGTAGAGGGCACCAGGGTAGGGTAGAGGGCACCAGGGGGGTGTAGAGGGCACCAGGGGGGGGGGGGTAGAGGGCACCAGGGGAGGGTTGAGGGCACCAGGGGAGGGTAGAGGGCACCAGGGGAGGGTAGAGGGCACCAGGGGATGGTAGAGGGCACCAGGGGAGGGTAGAGGGCACCAGGGGATGGTTGAGGGCACCAGGGGAGGGTAGAGGGCACCAGGGGAATGTAGAGGGCACCAGGGGAGGGGGGGGTTAGAGGGCACCAGGGGGGGTAGAGGGCACCAGGGGAGGGTTGAGGGCACCAGGGGAGGGTTGAGGGCACTAGGTGTCGGTGGAGGGCACCAGGGGAGGGTAGAGGGCACCAGGGGAGGGTTGAGGGCACCAGGGGAGGGTTGAGGGCACCAGGTGTCGGTGGAGGGCACCAGGGGAGGGTAGAGGGCACCAGGGGAGGGTTGAGGGCACCAGGGGAGAGTAGAGGGCACCAGGGGAGGGTAGAGGGCACCAGGGGAGGGTTGAGGGCACTAGGTGTCGGTGGAGGGCACCAGGGGAGGGTAGAGGGCACCACGGGAGGGTAGAGGGCACCAGGGGTGGATAGAGGGTACCAGGGGAGGGTACAGGGCACCAGGGGAGGGTAGAGGGCACCAGGTGTCGGTGGAGGGCACCAGGGGAGGGTGGAGGATACCAAGGGAGGGTAGAGGGCACCAGGGGAGGGTGGAGGGCACTAGGGGAGGGTAGAGGGCACCAGGGGAGGGTTGAGGGCACCAGGTGTCGGTGGAGAGCACCAGGGGAGGGTGGAGGACACCAAGGGAGGGTAGAGGGCACCAGGGGAGGGTTGAGGGCACCAGGTGTCGGTGGAGGGCACCAGGGGAGGGTAGAGGGCACCAGGGGAGGGTTGAGGGCACCAGGGGAGGGTAGAGGGCACCAGGGGAGGGTAGAGGGCACCAGGGGAATGTAGAGGGCACCAGGGGAGGGGGGGTTAGAGGGCACCAGGGGGGAGTAGAGGGCACCAGGGGAGGGTAGAGGGCACCAGGGGAGGGTTGAGGGCACCAGGGGAGGGTAGAGGGCACCAGGGGAGGGTAGAGGGCACCAGGGGAATGTAGAGGGCACCAGGGGAGGGTTGAGGGCACCAGGGGAGGGTTGAGGGCACCAGGTGTCGGTGGAGGGTACCAGGGGAGGGTAGAGGGCACCAGGGGAGGGTAGAGGGCACCAGGGGAGGGTAGAGGGCACCAGGGGAGGTTAGAGGGCACCAGGGGAGGGTAGAGGGCACCAGGGGAGGGTTGAGGGCACCAGGGAGGGTTGAGGGCACCAGGAGTCGGTGGAGGGCACCAGGGGAGGGTAGAGGGCACCAGGGGAGTGTAGAGGGCACCAGGGGAGGGTTGAGGGCACCAGGTGTCGGTGGAGGGCACCAGAGGAGCGTAGAGGGCACCAGGGGAGGGTTGAGGGCACCAGGGGAGGGTAGAGGGCACCAGGGGAGGGTTGAGGGCACCAGGTGTCGGTGGAGGGCACCAGGGGAGGGTGTAGGGCACCAGGGGAGGGTGGAGGGCACCATGGGAGGGTAGAGGGCACCAGGGGAGGGTGGAGGGCACCAGGTGTCGGTGGAGGGCACCAGGGGAAGGTAGAGGGCACCAGGGGAGGGTAGAGGGCACCAGGGGAGGGTAGAGGGCACCAGGTGTCGGTGGAGGGCACCAGGGGAGGGTGGAGGACACCAGGGGAGGGTGGAGGGCACTAGGGGAGGGTGTAGGGCACTAGGGGAGGGTTGAGGGCACCAGGTGTCGGTGGAGGGCACCAGGGGAGGGTAGAGGCCACCAGTGGAGGGTAGAGGGCACAAAGGGAGGGTAGAGGGCACCAGGGGAGGGTAGAGGGCACCAGGGGAGGGTAGAGGGCACCAGGGGAGGGTGGAGGGTACCAGGGGAGGGTAGAGGGCACCAGGGGAGGTTAGAGGGCACCAGGGGTGGGTAGAGGGCACCAGGTGTCGGTGGAGGGCACCAGGGGAGGGTAGAGGGCACCAGGGGAGGGTTGAGGGCACTAGGTGTCGGTGGAGAGCACCAGTGGAGGGTAGAGGGCACCAGGGGAGGGTTGAGGGCACTAGGTGTCGGTGGAGGGCACCAGGGGAGGGTAGAGGGCACCACGGGAGGGTAGAGGGCAGCAGGGGTGGATAGAGGGTACCAGGGGAGGGTAGAGGGCACCAGGGGAGGGTAGAGGGCACCAGGTGTCGGTGGAGGGCACCAGGGGAGGGTGGAGGACACCAAGGGAGGGTAGAGGGCACCAGGGGAGGGTGGAGGGCACTAGGGGAGGGTAGAGGGCACCAGGGGAGGGTTGAGGGCACCAGGTGTCGGTGGAGGGCACCAGGGGAGGGTAGAGGCCACCAGAGGAGGGTAGAGGGCACAAAGGGAGGGTAGACGGCACCAGGGGAGGGTAGAGGGCACCAGGGGTGGGTAGAGGGCACCAGGTGTCGGTGGAGGGCACCAGGGGAGGGTAGAGGGCACCAGGGGAGGGTTGAGGGCACTAGGTGTCGGTGGAGGGCACCAGTGGAGGGTAGAGGGCACCAGGGGAGGGTTGAGGGCACTAGGTGTCGGTGGAGGGCACCAGGGGAGGGTAGAGGGCACCACGGGAGGGTAGAGGGCAGCAGGGGTGGATAGAGGGTACCAGGGGAGGGTAGAGGGCACCAGGGGAGGGTAGAGGGCACCAGGTGTCGGTGGAGGGCACCAGGGGAGGGTGGAGGACACCAAGGGAGGGTAGAGGGCACCAGGGGAGGGTGGAGGGCACTAGGGGAGGGTAGAGGGCACCAGGGGAGGGTTGAGGGCACCAGGTGTCGGTGGAGGGCACCAGGGGAGGGTAGAGGCCACCAGTGGAGGGTAGAGGGCACAAAGGGAGGGTAGACGGCACCAGGGGAGGGTAGAGGGCACCAGGGGAGGGTAGAGGGGAGCAGGGGAGGGTGGAGGGCACCAGGGGAGGGTAGCGGGCACCAGGGGAGGGTAGAGGGCACCAGGGGAGGGTAGAGGGCACCAGGTGTCGGTGGAGGGCACCAGGGGAGGGTAGAGGGCACCAGGGGAGGGTTAAGGGCACTAGGTGTCGGTGGAGGGCACCAGGGGAGGGTAGAGGGCACCAGGGGAGGGTTGAGGGCACTAGGTGTCGGTGGAGGGCACCAGGGGAGGGTAGAGGACACCAGGGGAGGGTAGAGGGCACCAGGGGTGGATAGAGGGTACCAGGGGAGGGCAGACGGCACCAGGGGAGGGTTGAGGGCACTAGGGGAGGGTAGAGGGCACTAGGTGTCGGTGGAGGGCACCAGGGGAGGGTAGAGGGCACCAGGGGAGGGTGGAGGGCACCAGGGGAGGGTAGAGGGCACCAGGGGAGGGTAGAGGGCACCAGGGGAGGGTGGAGGGCACCAGGGGAGGGTAGAGGGCACCAGGGAGGGTAGAGGGCACCAGGGGAGGGTAGAGGGCACCAGGTGTCGGTGGAGGGCACCAGGGGAGGGTAGAGGGCACCAGGGGAGGGTTGAGGGCACTAGTGTCGGTGGAGGGCACCAGGGGAGGGTTGAGGGCACCAGGGGAGGGTTGAGGGCACTAGGTGTCGGTGGAGGGCACCAGGGGAGGGTAGAGGGCACCAGGGGAGGGTGGAGGGCACCAGGGGAGGTTAGAGGGCACCAGGGGTGGGTAGAGGGTACCAGGGGAGGGTAGAGGGCACCAGGGGAGGGTTGAGGGCACTAGGGGAGGGTAGAGGGCACCAGGGGAGGGTAGAGGGCACCAGGGGAGGGTTGAGGGCACTAGGGGAGGGTAGAGGGCACGAGGGGAGGGTTGAGGGCACCAGGGGAGGGTAGAGGGCAGCAGGTGTCGGTGGAGGGCACCAGGGGAGGGTTGAGGGCACCAGGGGAGGGTTGAGGGCACCAGGGGAGGGTGGAGGTCACCAGGAGAGGGTAGAGGGCAGCAGGTGTCGGTGGAGGGCACCAGGGGAGGGTTGAAGGTACCAGGGGAGGGTAGAGGGCAGCAGGTGTCGGTGGAGGGCACCAGGGGAGGGTTGAGGGCACCAGGGGAGGGTAGAGGGCACCAGGGGAGGGTTGAGGGCACCAGGGGAGGGTTGAGGGCACCAGGGGAGGGTAGAGGGCACCAGGGGAGGGTTGAGGGCACCAGGGGAGGGTTGAGGGCACCAGGTGTCAGTGGAGGGCACCAGGGGAGGGTAGAGGGCACCAGGGGAGTGTAGAGGGCACCAGGGGAGGGTTGAGGGCACCAGGTGTCGGTGGAGGGCACCAGGGGAGCGTAGAGGGCACCAGGGGGGGGGGGTTGAGGGCACCAGGGGAGGGTAGAGGGCACCAGGGGAGGGTTGAGGGCACCAGGTGTCGGTGGAGGGCACCAGGGGAGGGTGGAGGGCACCAGGGGAGGGTGGAGGGCACCAGGGGAGGGTAGAGGGCACCAGGGGAGGGTGGAGGGCACCAGGTGTCGGTGGAGGGCACCAGGGGAGGGTTGAGGGCACCAGGGGAGGGTAGAGGGCACCAGGGGAGAGTAGAGGGCACCAGGTGTTGGTGGAGGGCACCAGGAGAGGGTGGAGGACACCAGGGGAGGTTAGAGGGCACCAGGGGAGGGTTGAGGGCACCAGGTGTCGGTGGAGGGCACCAAGGGAGGGTAGAGGCCACCAGTGGAGGGTAGAGGCCACAAAGGGAGGGTAGAGGGCACCAGGGGAGGGTAGAGGGCACCAGGTGAGGGTAGAGGGCACCAGGGGAGGGTGGAGGGCACCAGGGGAGGGTAGAGGGCACCAGGGGAGGGTAGAGGGCACCAGGTGTCGGTGGAGGGCACCAGGGGAGGGTGGAGGACACCAGGGGAAGGTAGAGGGCACCTGGGGAGGGTGGAGGGCACTAGGGGAGGGTAGAGGGCACCAGGGGAGGGTTGAGGGCACCAGGTGTCGGTGGAGGGCACCAGGGGAGGGTAGAGGCCACCAGTGGAGGGTAGAGGGCACAAAGGGAGGGTAGAGGGCACCAGGAGAGGGTAGAGGGCACCAGGGGAGGGTAGAGGGCACCAGGGGAGGGTGGAGGGTACCAGGGGAGGGTAGAGGGCACCAGGGGAGGTTAGAGGGCACCAGGGGAGGGTAGAGGGCACCAGGTGTCGGTGGAGGGCACCAGGGGAGGGTAGAGGGCACCGGGGGAGGGTTGAGGGCACTAGGTGTCGGTGGAGGGCACCAGGGGAGGGTAGAGGGCACCAGGGGAGGGTTGAGGGCACTAGGTGTCGGTGGAGGGCACCAGGGGAGGGTAGAGGGCACCACGGGAGGGTAGAGGGCACCAGGGGTGGATAGAGGGTACCAGGGGAGGGTAGAGGGTACCAGGGGAGGGTAGAGGGCACCAGGTGTCGGTGGAGGGCACCAGGGGAGGGTGGAGGACACCAAGGGAGGGTAGAGGGCACCAGGGGAGGGTGGAGGGCAGTAGGGGAGGGTAGAGGGCACCAGGGGAGGGTTGAGGGCACCAGGTGTCGGTGGAGGGCACCAGGGGAGGGTAGAGGCCACCAGTGGAGGGTAGAGGGCACCAGGGGAGGGTAGAGGGCACCAGGGGAGGGTAGAGGGCACCAGGGGAGGGTGGAGGGCACCAGGGGAGGGTAGAGGGCACCAAGGGAGGGTAGAGGGCACCAGGGGAGGGTAGAGGGCACCAGGTGTCGGTGGAGGGCACCAGGGGAGGGTAGAGGGCACCAGGGGAGGGTTGAGGGCACTAGTTGTCGGTGGAGGGCACCAGGGGAGGGTAGAGGGCACCAGGGGAGGGTTGAGGGCACTAGGTGTCGGTGGAGGGCACCAGGGGAGGGTAGAGGACACCAGGGGAGGGTAGAGGGCACCAGGGGTGGATAGAGGGTACCAGGGGAGGGCAGACGGCACCAGGGGAGGGTTGAGGGCACTAGGGGAGGGTAGAGGGCACTAGGTGTCGGTGGAGGGCACCAGGGGAGGGTAGAGGGCACCAGGGGAGGGTTGAGGGCACTAGGTGTCGGTGGAGGGCACCAGGGGAGGGTAGAGGGCACCAGGGGAGGGTGGAGGGCACCAGGGGAGGTTAGAGGGCACCAGGGGTGGGTAGAGGGTACCAGGGGAGGGCAGAGGGCACCAGGGGAGGGTTGAGGGCACTAGGGGAGGGTAGAGGGCACCAGGGGAGGGTAGAGGGCACCAGGGGAGGGTTGAGGGCACTAGGGGAGGGTAGAGGGCACGAGGGGAGGGTTGAGGGCACCAGGGGAGGGTAGAGGGCAGCAGGTGTCGGTGGAGGGCACCAGGGGAGGGTTGAGGGCACCAGGGGAGGGTTGAGGGCACCAGGGGAGGGTTGAGGTCACCAGGAGAGGGTAGAGGGGAGCAGGTGTCGGTGGAGGGCACCAGGGGAGGGTTGAAGGTACCAGGGGAGGGTAGAGGGCAGCAGGTGTCGGTGGAGGGCACCAGGGGAGGGTTGAGGGCACCAGGGGAGGGTAGAGGGCACCAGGGGAGGGTTGAGGGCACCAGGGGAGGGTTGAGGGCACCAGGGGAGGGTAGAGGGCACCAGGGGAGGGTTGAGGGCACCAGGGGAGGGTTGAGGGCACCAGGTGTCAGTGGAGGGCACCAGGGGAGGGTAGAGGGCACCAGGGGAGTGTAGAGGGCACCAGGGGAGGGTTGAGGGCACCAGGTGTCGGTGGAGGGCACCAGGGGAGCGTAGAGGGCACCAGGGGGGGGGGGGAGTTGAGGGCACCAGGGGAGGGTTGAGGGCACCAGGTGTCGGTGGAGGGCACCAGGGGAGGGTGGAGGGCACCAGGGGAGGGTGGGGGGCACCATGGGAGGGTAGAGGGCACCAGGGGAGGGTGGAGGGCACCAGTTGTCGGTGGAGGGCACCAGGGGAGGGTTGAGGGCACCAGGGGAGGGTAGAGGGCACCAGGGGAGAGTAGAGGGCACCAGGTGTCGGTGGAGGGCACCAGGAGAGGGTGGAGGACACCAGGGGAGGTTAGAGGGCACCAGGGGAGGGGGAAGGGCACCAGGTGTCGGTGGAGGGCACCAAGGGAGGGTAGAGGCCACCAGTGGAGGGTAGAGGCCACAAAGGGAGGGTAGAGGGCACCAGGGGAGGGTAGAGGGCACCAGGGGAGGGTAGAGGGCACCAGGGGAGGGTGGAGGGCACCAGGGGAGGGTAGAGGGCACCAGGGGAGGGTAGAGGGCACCAGGTGTCGGTGGAGGGCACCAGGGGAGGGTAGAGGGCACCAGGGGAGGGTTGAGGGCACTAGGTGTCGGTGGAGGGCACCAGGGGAGGGTAGAGGGCACCAGGGGAGGGTTGAGGGCACTAGGTGTCGGTGGAGGGCACCAGGGGAGGGTAGAGGGCACCAGGGGAGGGTAGAGGGCACCAGGGGAGGGTAGAGGGTACCAGGGGAGGGCAGAGGGCACCAGGGGAGGGTGGAGGGCACTAAGTGTCGGTGGAGGGCACCAGGGGAGGGTAGAGGGCACCAGGGGAGGGTGGAGGGCACCAGAGGAGGGTAGAGGGCACCAGGGGTGGGTAGAGGGTACCAGGGGAGGGCAGAGGGCACCAGGGGAGGGTTGTGGGCACTAGGGGAGGGTAGAGGGCACCAGGGGAGGGTAGAGGGCACCAGGGGAGGGTTGAGGGCACTAGGGGAGGGTAGAGGGCACGAGGGGAGGGTTGAGGGCACCAGGGGAGGGTAGAGGGCAGCAGGTGTCGGTGGAGGGCACCAGGGGAGGGTTGAGGGCACCAGGGGAGGGTTGAGGGCACCAGGGGAGGGTAGAGGGCAGCAGCTGTCGGTGGAGGGCACCAGGGGAGGGTTGAAGGCACCAGGGGAGGGTAGAGGGCAGCAGGTGTCGGTGGAGGGCACCAGGGGAGGGTTGAGGGCACCAGGGAGGGTTGAGGGCACCAGGGGAGGGTAGAGGGCACCAGGGGAGGGCTGAGGGCACCAGGGGAGGGTTGAGGGCACCAGGGGAGGGTAGAGGGCACCAGGGGAGGGTTGAGGGCACCAGGTGAGGTAGAGGGCACCAGGGGAGGGTAGAGGGCACCAGGGGAGGGCAGAGGGCACCAGGGCAGGGTAGAGGGCACCAGGGCAGGGAAGAGGGCACCAGGGCAGGGTAGAGGGCACCAGGGGAGGGTTGAGGCCACCAGTGGAGGGTTGAGGGCACCAGGGGAGGGTAGAGGGCACCAGGGGAGGTTTGAGGGCACCAGGGGAGGGCAGAGGGCACCAGGGGAGGGCAGAGGGCACCAGGATAGGGTTGAGGGCACCAGGGGAGGGCAGAGGGCACCAGGGGAGGGCAGGGGGCACCAGGGCAGGGCAGAGGGCACCAGGGGAGGGTAGAGGGCACCAGGGAGGGTAGAGGGCACCAGGGGAGGGTAGAGGGCACCAGGGGAGGGTAGAGGGCACCAGGGGGGGTGTAGAGGGCACCAGGGGGGGGTAGAGGGCACCAGGGGAGGGTAGAGGGCACCAGGGGAGGGTAGAGGGCACCAGGGGGGTGGTTAGAGGGCACCAGGGGGGTAGAGGGCAGCAGGGGAGGGTTGAGGGCACGAGGGGAGGGTTGAGGGCACCACGTGTCGGTGGAGGGCACCAGGGGAGGGTATAGGGCACCAGGGGAGGGTTGAGGGCACCAGGGGAGGGTAGAGGGCACCAGGGGAGGGTAGAGGGCACCAGGTGTCGGTGGAGGGCACCAGGGGAGGGTGGAGGGCACCAGGGGAGGGTGGAGGGCACCATGGGAGGGTAGAGGGCACCAGGGGAGGGTGGAGGGCACCAGGTGTCGGTGGAGGGCACCTTGGGGAGGGTAGAGGGCACCAGGGGAGGGTAGAGGGCACCAGGGGAGGGTAGAGGGCACCAGGTGCCTGTGGAGGGCACCAGGGGAGGGTGGAGGACACCAGTGGAGGGTAGCGGGCACCAGGGGAGGGTGGAGGGCACTAGGGGAGGGTAGAGGGCACCAGGGGAGGGTTGAGGGCACCAGGTGTCGGTGGAGGGCACCAGGGGAGGGTAGAGGCCACCAGTGGAGGGTAGAGGGCACAAAGGGAGGGTAGAGGGCACCAGGGGAGGGTAGTGGGCACCAGGGGAGGGTAGAGGGCACCAGGGGAGGGTGGAGGGTACCAGGGGAGGGTGGAGGGCACCAGGGGAGGGTAGAGGGCACCAGGTGAGGGTAGAGGGCACCAGGGGAGGGTAGAGGGCACCAGGGGAGGGTTGAGGGCACTAGGTGTCGGTGGAGGGCACCAGGGGAGGGTAGAGGGCACCACGGGAGGGTTGGGGGCACTAGGTGTCGGTGGAGGGCACCAGGGGAGGGTAGAGGGCACCACGGGAGGGTAGAGGGCACCATGGGTGGATAGAGGGTACCAGGGGAGGGCAGAGGGCACCAGGGGAGGGTTGAGGGCACTAGGGGAGGGTAGAGGGCACTAGGTGTCGGTGGAGGGCACCAGGGGAGGGTAGAGGGCACCAGGGGAGGGTTGAGGGCACTAGGTGTCGGTGGAGGGCACCAGGGGAGGGTAGAGGGCACCAGGGGAGGGTGGAGGGCACCAGGGGAGGGTAGAGGGCACCAGGGGTGGGTAGAGGGTACCAGGGGAGGGCAGAGGGCACCAGGGGAGGGTTGAGGGCACTAGGGGAGGGTAGAGGGCACCAGGGGAGGGTTGAGAGCACCAGGGGAGGGTAGAGGGCAGCAGGTGTCGGTGGAGGGCACCAGGGGAGGGTAGAGGGCACCAGGGGAGGGTAGAGGGCACCAGGGGTGGGTAGAGGGCACCAGGGGGGGGTTAGAGGGCACCAGGGGGGGGGGGTAGAGGGCACCAGGGGGGTGGGGGGTTAGAGGGCACCAGGGGGGGGGTAGAGGGCACCAGGGGAAGGTTGAGGGCACCAGGTGTCGGTGGAGGGCACCAGGGGAGGGTAGAGGGCACCAGGGGAGGGTTGAGGGCACCAGGGGAGGGTTGAGGGCACCAGGTGTCGGTGGAGGGCACCAGGGGAGGGTAGAGGGCACCAGGGGAGTGTAGAGGGCACCAGGGGAGGGTTGAGGGCACCAGGTGTCGGTGGAAGGCACCAGGGGAGCGTAGAGGGCACCAGGGGAGGGTTGAGGGCACCAGGGGAGGGTAGAGGGCACCAGGGGAGGGTTGAGGGCACCAGGTGTCGGTGGAGGGCACCAGGGGAGGGTGGAGGGCACCAGGGGAGGGTAGAGGGCACCAGGGGAGGGTGGAGGGCACCAGGTGTCGGTGGAGGGCACCAGGGGAGGGTAGAGGGCACCAGGGGAGGGTAGAGGGCACCAGGTGTCGGTGGAGGGCACCAGGGGAGGGTGGAGGACACCAGGGGAGGGCACCAGGGGAGGGTGGAGGGCACTAGGGGAGGGTAGAGGGCACCAGGGGAGGGTTGAGGGCACCAGGTGTCGGTGGAGGGCACCAGGGGAGGGTAGAGGCCACCAGTGGAGGGTAGAGGGCACAAGGGGAGGGTAGAGGGCACCAGGGGAGGGTAGAGGGCACTAGGGGAGGGTAGAGGGCACCAGGGGAGGGTGGAGGGCACCAGGGGAGGGTAGAGGGCACCAGGGGAGGGTAGAGGGCACCAGGTGTCGGTGGAGGGCACCAGGGGAGGGTAGAGGGCACCAGGGGTGGGTTGAGGGCACTAGGTGTCGGTGGAGGGCACCAGGGGAGGGTAGAGGGCACCAGGGGAGGGTTGAGGGCACTAGGTGTCGGTGGAGGTCACCAGGGGAGGGTAGAGGGCACCAGGGGAGGGTAGAGGGCACCAGGGGTGGATAGAGGGTACCAGGGGAGGGCAGAGGGCACCAGGGGAGGGTTGAGGGCACTAGGGGAGGGTAGAGGGCACTAGGTGTCGGTGGAGGGCACCAGGGGAGGGTAGAGGGCACCAGGGGAGGGTTGAGGGCACTAGGTGTCGGTGGAGGGCACCAGGGGAGGGTAGAGGGCACCAGGGGAGGGTAGAGGGCACCAGGGGTGGGTAGACGGTACCAGGGGAGGGCAGAGGGCACCAGGGGAGGGTTGAGGGCACTAGGGGAGGGTAGAGGGCACCAGGGGAGGGTAGAGGGCACTAGGGGAGGGTAGAGGGCACGAGGGGAGGGTTGAGGGCACCAGGGGAGGGTAGAGGGCAGCAGGTGTCGGTGGAGGGCACCAGGGGAGGGTTGAGGGCACCAGGGGAGGGTGGAGGGCACCAGGGGAGGGTAGAGGGCAGCAGGTGTCGGTGGAGGGCACCAGGGGAGGGTTGAAGGCACCAGGGGAGGGTAGAGGGCAGCAGGTGTCGGTGGAGGGCACCAGGGGAGGGTAGAGGGCACCAGGGGAGGGTTGAGGGCACCAGGGGAGGGTAGAGGGCACCAGGGGAGGGTTGAGGGCACCAGGGGAGGGTTGAGGGCACCAGGGGAGGGTAGAGGGCACCAGGTGTCGGTGGAGGGCACCAGGGGAGGGTTGAGGGCACCAGGGGAGGGTAGAGGGCACCAGGTGTCGGTGGAGGGCACCAGGGGAGGGTTGAGGGCACCAGGGGAGGGTAGAGGGCCGCAGGTTTCGGTGGAGGGCACCAGGGTAGGGTTTAGGGCGCCAGGGGAGGGTAGAGGGCACCAGGTGTCGGTGGAGGGCACCAGGGGAGGGTTGAGGGCACCAGGGGAGGGTAGAGGGCAGCAGGTTTCGGTGGAGGGCACCAGGGGAGGGTTGAGGGCACCAGGGGAGGGTAGAGGGTACCAGGTGTCGGTGGAGGGCACCAGGGGAGGGTTGAGGGCACCAGGGGAGGGTAGAGGGCCGCAGGTTTCGGTGGAGGGCACCAGGGGAGGGTTGAGGGCACCAGGGGAGGGTAGAGGGCAACAGGGGAGGGCAGAGGGCACCAGGGATGGGTTGAGGGCACCAGGGATGGGTTGAGGGCACCAGGGGAGGGTAGAGGGCACCAGGGGAGGGTAGCGGGCACCAGGGGAGGGTAGAGGGCACCAGGGGATGGTAGAGAGCTCCAGGGGAAGGTAGAGGGCACCAGGGGAAGGTAGAGGGCACCACGGGTGGGTGGAGGGTACTAGGGGTAGATGGAGGGCACTAAGGGTGGGTGAAAGGTGCCAGGGGTGGGTGGAAGGTGCCAAGGGTGGGTGGAGGGCAGTAAGGGTGGGTGAAAGGTGCCAGGGGTGGGTACCAGGGGTGGGTAGAGGGCACTAAGGGTGGGTGAAAGGTGCCAGGGGTGGGTACCAGGGGTGGGTAGAGGGCACTAAGGGTGGGTGAAAGGTGCCAGGGGTGGGTGGAAGGTGCCAGGGGTGGGTGGAGGGCAGTAAGGGTGGGTGAAAGGTGCCAGGGGTGGGTAGAGGGCACTAAGGGTGGTTGAAAGGTGCCAGGGGTGGGTGGAAGGTGCCAGGGGTGGGTGGAGGGCACCAGGAGTAGGTAAGGGCAACAGGGGTGGATGGACGGCAACAGGGGAGGGTGGAGGGCACCAGGGGAGGGTGGAAGGCTCCAGGGGTGGGTGGAGGGCTCCTGGGGGTGGGTGAAGGGCGACAGGGGCGGGTGGATTGCTTCAGGGGCGGGTGGAAGGTTCCAGGGGTGGGTGGGTAAAGGAGTCCCTGGGTGGTTGGAAGACACCAGGGGTGGGTGGTGTACACCACAAGTGGGTAAAGGGCAATAAGAGTGGGTGTAATAAAGTTATACTACACTTGAACCCGTCTTCTATCTTGCTATGTGTGTATGTACATACAGTATGTTATGTTTCCTCTCATTGGGTTTTGTTTTGTTTGGGGTTATATTATATTAGTAATTTTCATTGTTCCCTTCACGTATTAGAATATTCTTTTGTTCTCTTCCAGATGCCATACTGCCCTTGGTCACTTATATGAACAATAAAGCCTAGAAAAAGATCGACTCTAGTCTTCTTTTACCACAATTTATTGTTCATAACTGAAATCGAGTCATAATGGAGAAGTTCCTGAGGTCGGAACGAACTCTCCCACCGCTTCAAAGGCGTGGCGCCACTGGTTCCGGACCTTCAACACATTCTTTGCCTCCATTTGTGCTCTCGAGCCCGACAAGCTAGCCACTCTCTGCAACTTCATCTCCCCATCTGTGTACGAATACATAGTCGACTGTGTCTCGTACGAAGCCGCCATCCTGGTTCTGCAAGACTTGTACATAAAGCCGAAGAACGAAGCGTTCGCCCGTCATCTACTAGCTACCAGGAGACAACACTTGGGGGAGTTTGGACGAATATTTACAGGAACTTCGTCAGCTCAGCAAGGACTGCAACTTCGAAGCTGTCACAGTAGAGGCAAACAGAGATGAGTATATCTGCGACGCTTTTATCAACGGTCTACTATCTCCTATGATCAGAAAGCAACTCTTAGAAAACAAGACTCTCGATTTGGTTACTGCGTTCGACCAGGCTCGCGCACTCGACCTGGCTCAAAGAAACTCTGAGTCCCATCTTCGGTCTCAGCCTCCTATAAAAGCAGCCGCTGTTACCTCACCTGAGAAAATCGACAGCTGCCACTCGACAACCAAAGTGCCATTTCTGTGGTGGAGCATGGCATAACCGACTTCAGTGTCCTGCACGTGATTCAACTTGCCACAAATGCAACAAGAAAGGCCATTTTGCAAAAGTATGTAGATCATCTCGTTACTCACCTGCTACTCCATCTTCCACTTGTGCGGTCTTACCCTCTCCTACTTTGGTTGCAATATGTGCGACCTTCCCCGACTGTCTCGCTTGACCTACCATATATATGCTTGTTAATCACGATACAGCTACAGCCTTCGTTGATACCGGGAGCTCAAAATCATTTGTATCAAACTGCTATATCCAGCAGAAGTCTCCGAGATGTCATCCAAGGTCAGGACGTGTGTCTATGGCCTCGTCTTCCCTATCATCGCCAGTACTAGGTCACTGTACTGTAGCCGAACATCTGCTTTGGTCAATCCACCATCTCTCTTCTCTAATCTGACCTCCCCCTGTAAACCTGCTGTGACGAAGTCAAGACGATTTGGTCAAGCGGGCAGGGCTTTCATCCAAGGTGAAGTCGATAAGATGCTGTCAAAAGGAATAATGGAACCCAGCACTTCACCATGGAGGGCACAAGTCCTCATCACTACTAATGAGCGGCACAAAAAGCCGCTTGTTGTCAAACCCTCAACAGGTATACCCAGCTGGATGCTTATCCCTTGCCCCGGATACACGACTTGGTGACTAACCTATCTCGTTACAAGATATTCAGCACTCTCGACCTAAAGAGTGCGTACCATCAGATCCCTATACAGGATACGGAGAAGCCAGGGACTGCATTTGAGGTGAATGGTAAACTGTAGCAGTTCTGTAGGGTCCCATTCAGAGTGACAAACAGCGTGCCAACCTGGATAATCTGCTTGAATTTAGGCGGGAATGTCTCGGCAGCAACCGTATCTGAACTAGCAGCTTCACTAGTCATCTTGATCTTGTGGAAGTTATACCTGTGCTTAAATCGTTGAAACCAGCCTCGGTTTCCTTCATGTTGTTAAACAAGGATCTGGCCTTATGCTGGATAACCATAAGGCTCACAGGTACATTGCGTTCATTCTAGTACGAGTCGTTTTACTTGCACTGAGAGCAGTACCACTTCCAGCACTAACCTTAATCTTGTCAGTGTTGGTCAGGATAGTACGCACCGTTGTGGGGGTTAAACCTAGTACAGTGGCTATGTCCACAACACGTTCCCCTTTGTCAAATTGGGTTAATACAGTACATACATTTTCGTAGCAAGGGTAATGGTCTAACGTTGCCTCTTCACTTCAGTTGCACTTGATGGGCGCTTGGAAGCCGTTTTGAATAGTTAGAGTACAGTTTTAGAGCAAAAACACTTAAGCCCACACGAATAATGTGAAGGCGTAACAAAGACTAGCTTGGCATCGCTTGGGGATGCTGTGACTTTCTGCGAGTGAGGGTTACGCGCTGAGCCGAAAGAGCGTAGCGCGGCCAGATGAGAGGGTGATGCTCCATAAAAAGTAGTCCGTGACAACACAAAACGATGATGTACCAAGTCACCGGGACGTTAAACGAATTTTTGGTATCTAAAGTCTAGCAACGTTGTACTGAAACAACATTAAGAGGGCCGACATTATGCGAGGACTTACTGTATTTAAATGAAAATGTATTTTTATTTTATTTTTGTCATAAGTATGAATAAAATAAGGGTGTACAGTATATTGAATTGGGTCCTAAATTAACCAGGGTTTTAATATGAGTCGTCATTAGTAGAACTGTCGTTATCGGAGGCTTTCCTGTATCTACTTGAATTCACGAGTTGATAAATAACAATAGCGTGGTAGGAGGAGAGGTAAGTTAGGGTGACATCTAACCTGCCAAGTCCCCACACACAAACATTCATGCAAGGTAAATGAAAGTAAACCTTTGTTTTTTATTATTATCTTTTTTATGTCTTTATTTTGTATAAATGTATTGAATTTGTCTATTTATTAATTATTTGAGGTATTTCAAAATAATTTAATCAATATAGCAACAGGATATAAGTTATTAATATCAATATAAGGTCGTAAATAAGATCGATCACTTAGCGATAGCTTTTTTAGGTCCCTAACCCCATAGTATAGTGGTGACAACTTCTATCATTAATATAAAAATAATATAAAAGTACTGTACACTGGTTCCTCAAAAACATTATTGCAAATATGTATCTTGACAGTAAAAGAGGCCTCATAACCTACTTACGTCAATAATCGTTTCCACCATCAAAATAGCTGCCCAAATCATTTGCTTTGTCAAAGTAATAATCCTCTTCTTCCTCATCTTCATCAGGGTCTAATAAATGCTTATTAATATTTGTGTCCCGATATTTTCCTGATGTAGATGGATGAGGTAAGCCTATTATCTCTGCTTTCATCTTACTCAATTTTTCTCCTGTGTCTTTAAACACTCTTTCCTGAAAAATATTAATTTATTTGTAAAGAAAAATCATAAAAAAACTGGAACATTATTAAACCCATTGTCTACTACAGGCATGGGCAACCTTTCCTCAGTCATGGGCAACATTGTGATTTGGTATTTTTCTGTGGGCTAACCCACCAGAATAATCCCAATGTTAATCTCTCTCTCTCTCTGTATATATATATATATACCTGTATTGTATATATGTGTGTGTGTGTAGACACACATACACACAAAACACGGACTTGAGGGTAAACAGTCACATTTTTAATAAATTAGTTTCTGATTATTTGTGAGAGTATTTTCCCATTACAGTATTATTTATTTGTATGTTTTGTGTGTGTGTGTGTGTCCACACACACACACACACACACACACACACACACACACACACATATACACAATACAGGTAAAAGAAATAAATGTCCTAAGAACAAACACATACAGTAAAGGGAATATACATTTCTTTGTAGACAAGTAAAATATACCCCCCCCCTCCCCCTAACCTGGTCCGCTAATGTTATTCTCAGATTTGGCGATTCGCTGCCGTTTTGAGAACCTAACCCCTGTGAAATTGAGGGACCCCTGTATACACTTATTTCATTGTTACATTTTCATAGTTACTTACTCTTAGGTGATGAAACAGTAACGAATTGTATGTGTAATTATTTTTTAAATAAACATTGCTTTACTCACCATAAACTGGCTGCATCTACCTGAACTGCTGGCCACATTAAATAGAATTTCTTAATCACTCCACGGGTTGCCCATGCCAGGTCTACTACAATACTCACGCCACTTTTAACCAGTTCACTACTGGACATCACTTTTAACATTCTATTTGGCTGCCAGATGATTTTATTTATCAGAGAGACCTCTTGTACCCAAGAGGTTAATGAATATCTTACGTAGGGTAGAATAAACTCCTATATAACCCCAAAAACTCTTCCAACTATAAAAGTGTGAGAACCTGGATGGCTTAGAGGTGACCAATATTTATCTCTTTGAAATACAGGTTGACAACCCGAAATTCCAAAAACCGAAAAGCTCTGAAAACCGGAAGTTTTTTTTGTGGGCAAAACTTTTTTTAAACAGGGCTTAGCCCACCCGGGCATAGATCACTGACCCACTTCGAGGCCTGGGGGGTGAAAATGTAATAATAATAATAATTATAATAATTATTCACAGTAAATAAAAATTGTAATAAAAAATACACCAAAATAAAATAATAATAATAATAATAATAATAATAATAATAATAATAATAATAATAATAAAATATAATAATAAAATTAATAATAATAATAACAATAATACTGTAATAATAAAATAATAATAAAGAAATACAAGAATGAAAAAAAAAGATCAAAAGTGAGAAACACGCCCTAGACCTATGAATTATTATTATCATAATTTTTATTATATTTTCGCCACCTAGGCCCCAATGTGGGTCAGTGACTTGTGCCCGGATAGGCTTAAAAAAAAAAAAAATAAAAAAAAATATACATATACAGTGGGGTATGCTATAACGAACGGATCCTACTACGAATATTCCTATAACGAACGGTTTTACCTATAAAATTGAGAATGCTATAACGAACGCAACTCCTACAACGAACGCGGATGAATACCGGACTATTTCGCCTGGCGCATGAATATTGTTGTACCGCGACCCACAACAAGAGCGTCAGGCGCCATCTTTGTCTCATTGTGTAGCCAGTGCACCACTGTTATTGTTTAAATTTCGTCTTTTGATGTGGAAATTCGCGTTATTTTTATAACTATTTTGTTATACAAGTATACAATTGTAACAATGAATCGTCCAAAGCGAGTGAGAAAGCTAATAACCCTTGAAACTAAGAAAGAAATTATAAAGAAACGTGAGAATGGAAGAAGCATTGCGAAACTTAGTGATGAATATGGGATGGCTAAATCGACTACAGGTAGTCGTCGACTTACGACCGAGATAGGTTACGGCCAACCGGTCGTAAGTTGATCTGGTCGTAAGTCGGCCTATGTTATAATTACCTTACGTATATTATAATGTGTAATCATCTTTAAGTCATATTTTATCAACATTTTCTTTGTTCATTATTGTTACGGTCGTCAGGTTTAAGTAAATCACTGCATACTACAGTACAATTTAATTACCTTACGTATATTATAATGTGTAATGATAATATAATCATCTTTAAGTCATATTTTATCAACATTTTCTCTGTTCATTATTGTTACGGTCGTCAGGTTTAAGTAAATCACTGCATACTACAGTACAGTGTACAATTTAATTACCTTACGTATATTATAATGTGTAATGATAATATAATCATCTTTAAGTCATATTTTATCAACATTTTCTCTGTTCATTATTGTTACGGTCGTCAGGTTTAAGTAAATCACTGCATACTACAGTACAGTGTACAATTTAATTACCTTACGTATATTATAATGTGTAATGATAATATAATCATCTTTAAGTCATATTTTATCAACATTTTCTCTGTTCATTATTGTTACGGTCGTCAGGTTTAAGTAAATCACTGCATATTACAGTACAATTGGTTTATTATTTACACAACATACAAAAAAGAAAAAATACAGGTGCAAAACATATAAAACATTTTAAACATACTGTACAAACATACAAAAAACATCTTATTGGCCGCTGGTGCTTGGCTGTGGATCGTCGGGGTCGTCAGCTGGGGCAGCCTTTGGGGTAGCCGGAGGAGTTGTTTTTTTCATGAACATGGTGAGCTTTGTCTGAATTGTTCGTTTCTTCTTCTCCTCGTAAATTTCTTGATATGGACGAAACGAATTGCGTGCCATCCGCTCAATCCTTGCAAATCGTTCAATGTTTGGGTCCATTCCTTCAAAATGGGCAAGAAGTTTATTTAGTAGAGATAAACCTTCTGATAATCCCTTAGTGGTGAACGTCCTTTGTGGCTCCTCCTCCTCTTCGTTATCCGCTGCTTCTCTCCTTTCCTCTTCTGCTACATTTTCTTCCGCCAATTCGATTAGCTCTTCATTTGTAAGTTCCTCTGATTCTTGGTCTAGCAACTCCTCAACATCTTCCACTTCACATTCCAAAGAAAGATCTTTTGCCAGTTTTACTATTTTTTCCCGAATAACTTCAAGCTCATTTTCACTGTCAAATCCTGCAAAAGTATGAACATAGCGCTTAACACACTGTTTCCAGATGCCATTCATGCACTTCTCCGTCACAGCCTCCCAGGCGTTTGCCAGATTCTTGATACCCATAAGAATGTTGTACTGTTTCCAAAAGTCACGCAACGATAGTTCTGGGTCGGCATCTATAGCGGCTATGGCTTGGGCAAAGGTGGTTCGGAGATAGATAGCCTTGAAAGTAGCAATTGAACCTTGGTCCATAGGCTGCAATATTGAAGTCGTGTTTGGCGGCATAAAAATCACTTTCACGTCCGGATGAATATCTGATAGATGAGGTGGATGTCCAGGCGCATTGTCCAGTAGCAATAAAATCTTGAAAGGAATTTCTTTCGTCACACAATATTCACGAGCTTGAGGAATAAAACAATTTACAAACCAGTCTTCAAACAGTGCCTGTGTCATCCATGCTTTACGGTTAGACCGAAAGTAAACGGGCAGCGTGTGCTTGTTTACATTTTTCAACGCCCGCGGGTTTTCTGAATGGAAGATTAGGAAAGGTTTCAGCTTAAACCCCGCGATGTTCCCGCCAAGCAGCAGAGTAAGCCTATCCTTAAATGCTTTAAATCCAGACATGCTTTTGGCTTCTTTTTGGATGTAAGTGCGTTCTGGCATCCGTTTCCAATACAATCCCGTTTCATCCACATTAAATATCTGCTCTGCTAGATATCCCTCATCCGTAATCAATTCATCCAGATTGTCAACAAACTTGCGTGCTCCTTCCTCGTCTGCACTCGCTGCTTCCCCAGTCACTCGAACATTATGAAATTGAAATCTTTTCTTGAATCTCTTGAACCAGCCAGTACTTGCTGCAAATTCTTGACTGTAGTCTTCTCCGGCGCGCTCCTTCAAAGTCTGAAATAGACTTCTAGCCTTCGTCTGCACAGTAAAAAGGCTTAACGGTGTCCGTTTCTGGATCTGATCTTCCATCCACATGTAAAGTAATTTCTCCATTTCGTGGAGAGGCCCAGTCCGTTGCTTCGTTATAACTGTCGCTTGCATGGGTGCAGAACCTTTCACAGCTTCACGAATCCTTTCTTTATCCTTCAAAATCGTCGACACAGTAGAGTGTGATAGCTTCAGATCACGTGCAATCTCATTCACTTTCTTACCCCCTTCGTGCTGTTTAATCACCATCATTTTAGTGTTTAAATCAATGGCCTTTCTTTGCTTCTTGGCAGGTTGAGGAGTAGATGAAGACAGTTTCCTCTTGGTAGACATCTTGGGGGGGGGTGGTGGTTCAAGAAAGATTTCCGAGACAAAAGAAAGGCACGAGGCAAACAGACACGGAGGGAAGTGTGCTGTACCAGCGAGCGTGTTTGTAATTGAGCGCGGGGATGCGCGCGGCTCCAGCTCCCGGCAGCGTGAGGAGGCTGGGGCCAAAACTGTCGTACCGCCGGTCGTAAAGTCGAACGGACGTAAATCGCATAGGTCGTAAGTCGACGACTACCTGTATATGTACGATTTTGAAAAATAAAGAGGAGTTAAAAACTGTGCAAGTGGCTAAGGGAATCTTTAGACTTAGCAAAGCAAGGTGTAATGTGATTGAAGAGATGGAAAATTTACTCTTAGTGTGGATAAAGGAGAAAGAAATGGCAGGTGGTAACATTAGTGAAGCTATAATTTGTGAGAAGGCTAAACAATTGTTTGAGGACCTTAAAGCCAAGACTCCCAGTGGAAGTGATAGTGATGTGCCAGTGTTTAGGGGTACCTGCATGCTGAATAACACTAAGGTAAGATAAAGTACCGTATTTTTTACATTTTCCACAGAATTTTTTCAGTGTTAAGCGGTTGTATTTGGGGGCCTGGAACGGATTAATCCTATAACGAACGAATGCTATAACGAACGAGGTTCTGGAACCAATTACGTTCGTTATAGCATACCCCACTGTATATATATATATATATATATATATATATATATATATATATATATATATATATATATATATATATATATATATATATATATATATATATATATATATATATATATAAACCATTCTGAAATGCGAGAAATTCCGAAATCCGAAATGCCTCTGGCCCCAAGGATTTCAGATAAGGGATTGCCAACCTGTATCAATTTAATAGGTAGTGAACTTAATGAACCACAGACAATCAATGTGAAGAACAATGATTCATTTTGGATACTAAATGTTTAAGATGAAAATATGATTAAATATTACTGAATGTTTAAGATGAAGATATGATTTAATAAAAGTGAGTATACTACTTGATGTCTAATCCCTATTTCATTCAACAGCTGTGTAGCACCACCCAGCTAAAAGACCAAAATTAATGAATGAGTAAAAGACTTTATGAGTACAGTACAGGTAATTAAAAAGCACAGTAATTGTGCAAATTAAGGATATGAAAAAAATTGTGTGGCTATTTCTACATTTTGCCTTAACCCATTATTGCACTACTCCTTGTTGTACCTATGCCCCAATTCTTAGTATCTTTGAGGTTTTAATACTCCTGATGCACCTCACACAAAGATAATGGGTAGACAGAGAAACAACTAAAGTATAACACACGAATAGATAGTGAGTTTTTCACTCAAACTCACATTCTCTTTAGCAATGAAATCATGTTCAAGTTTCAGAGACTCTTGCTGTGAAATGCATATAGTAGATTGGCCTGCAGGGACAGACACAGGGCACACTGAGCCACACTCTAGATTATTGGTTTTGTAGTATCTGTGGAATAAAAAACACAAGTAAACTATGCACATGCAGTTAAACATTGTGCAACATTAAGAAAAAATTAACAACAAAACCTATTATGCAACGATGAATGAATCAGATGAATGAATCACAAACACTGTTATGTAACTTTTGCCTTTATATTGCATTATGGGAGTCTTTAGTCATGAAAAGTATTACTGTACATGTAAACTATCAGTTACTCTACCTCCTAAAAATTCCCTGAAAAAAAAGTCAAGCATATACTGTACCTAACTAATTACCATTATATATCATAACTCAGTTTTTTTAATGCCTCGGTGTAGCCCACATATCAACATGCAGTTCTAACAATCCCCTGTTTGACACCTGGACAGACTGAGGAGGTTCCCATGACAGGTAACTCAAATAACACCTGGGCAGCCTGAGTACGTTCCCATGACAGGTAACTCAAATAACACCTGGGCAGCCTGAGTACGTTCCCATGACAGGTAGCTCAAATAACACCTGGAGAGACTGAGGAGGTTCCCATGACAGGTAACTCAAATAACACCTGGACAGACTGAGGAGGTTTCCATGACAGGTAACTCAAATAACACATGGGCAGACTGAGTAGGTTCCCATGACAGGTAGATAAAATAACTGCAAGGTTTCAGCTATAATATGTCTGTCAAGTTTATCATAATAAAATAAAGCTGGTCCTCAGCAAGTCTTTGTACCAAGATATCTCAATAAGAACTTTCTCAGTCATACTATTGTGTAGCAGTAACAAGCCACTAAGGTAAGGCCATAATATGATTCTGTTAAAAGGTATGCTTCCAATTTTGGGTACATACAGATTGCAATTAATTCATAACTTCCTCCTCCCATTTATTGGTCACATGTGAAGTGCCAAAGACTATGAACTGAGGAACTTGACCTGGACCACCCACCCCCCCCCACCATCCCTCCCCCTTAGTGGGACTCAATCTATATGGCTGCACTGATGAATCTGGATTGTAGATCAAGGGTTCACAACACACCTGAACTTATGAGTGTGATGACCACTGACCTGTTTCCCTCACTGGTTTAGTCAACCAGGTATAAATCTATTAAAAGCTGGATTTCCAGGGTTGGAACACTGTTATTCCTCCAGTTAATAGTATAAACATTGTGTGTCCTGCCATTAAACAATAAACCTGTGGATACTTGGTACGTTCACTCTACTGGTACTTGTCTACACCACACCAGGTCATTTGTTCACTCCTTTGGAGATAATATTGAATTTCATATCACAATCCTCCATTGCGTTTTATCCTGTTGTCTACTGTTACTCATAAATAATCCAAAAGTGTCCTATGTCGTACTGCATATATCTGCAAACCAGGTAATACTATAAATGCACTGTGTGTGTGTGTGTACTGATGTATTTATTTATTCAAGATGCCTGTGATTCACAATTTAAACTTTAATTATACATCTAGTATTGTCTTGTCATCTTCATACCTCCCTCTACCCTACCATACCTGAATGGTTTATATGACTCCCTAATAGGTCCATTCTTTTTATGTTTTTTATCCAACATGTGGTTCCGTTTAGATCCAAAATCTTCAAATATTTCTGAAGTCTGTTCTCTTTGATCTTGAAGCTCCAATTTTTTCAATTCTTGTGCTATGACATCCACTGGATCATCTTCTTCACATTTGTTTCTGAAGAAATAGATTCTTATAATAAAAACATTCCTTAGAGTTTTCGTACATGGCGATACAATTCATTATTATTATGGATTCTTCAACAATTATGTATATTATATGTGTATAGTGAACATAACAAATTAGCCTATGCCAGCAGACAACATCTAAAAGATAATGTAGCAAAACATGTAGTATTTTGTGCAACAAAGTGAAACAGTACAGTTTAGCTACTAATCTTTCAGTGATGTAATACTGAAAAGAGGTCGTCTGCATCAATGTTATAAGGGGACCTGCCGTTCATCAATTTAAGCATTCTATAATATGCATGTTTTAACTCTTGGGACTTTTCTCAGGTAATTTCTAGATTTACTATACAGTAAACACTCCGAGTACAGGACACGTAACGACATGTCCAAATAACAAAACAAATCTTGGATTTTTTTTTTTTTTAAATATCTTGAAAGTCAATTTTATTACTGTGGAGAGATGCAGCCGAGACCACATGGTCCCGCCAGCCCAGCCCACACTACAACACTATAGAATAATGAAGGACTGGAACCCATTCCCTTTTATTCATTGTTAAATCAACTTATAATTCGACCCTAGTGTTTGAGAAATGCAAGTACTGGGTATAATCCTAGACATAATTTGCAGCAAAATACCAACAAGTCTTGGCTGTGACCACCACCACAACAGCTGATGCTATGAACAATGTTAACATCTCTGAAAATTAATTACTCAAATTACCAGCTCCTATGAGAAATAGGATAAAATAGTACTTAAAGTACCAATAAATGTGAGGAAAAAATAAAATAATACAAATAAATAAATAAAATACTGTATGGGAGCAGCTCAGAGCAACTGACATCCCTCACTGCCCCCTCCCCCGCCCAGTGTGAACTCTTAAAACACGAAGACAATTTATTCACTTTGTTTTTATGTTTTTGACCTGATAATTACTTTTTTTCAGTATTCTGTATGTAATATTATGTGTGCATGGAACATTGTAAAAAACAAAATTATGTATATCTAATGTATATCTACCTGAAATTATGAGTTTAAAAATAACCGTAACATATGTGACAGCTTGGCCTGGATTGGAAGGGAGAGGGTTACTGGAATGTGGCTATAGTGTCAAGTCTGGTGTTACTTCAGTATTACAAATAAAATTCCTGTACTGAAAAATAAGCAAAAATTAAATAAATACATAAGGAATATTATTACAAATATAAATAACAGCCAACATGAGAAGTCAAATTAAGGCTGAGACAAACTCCTTAGTCCCAGTACCTCCTTTCCTAGCATTCATAAACCATACTACAGGTTGTACCTCTCTAGTCCGGCAACCTCGGGACCTGACCGGTGCCGGACCATGGAAATTTCAGGACCATGGAAATTCACTCTTTTCCTGGACAGATAGTGACTTGTGCTTACGTTAGCACCACTTTCACTGCTTCTTGGTCTCTTTGAAGACATATTGAAGGGTTAAATGTCGTACAGTAGCTTCTCAAATTTCGTGAGTTTTTAATTCAACGTTTTTTTATTTGGACACACAAAAAAAACACAACATAATTTAAAATTTTGATGGCGGAAACTCGAATTTTGACGGGTTTGAGCGGTCCGCCAACATTTAGGCGTGCACAATCGTGTAAACAGCGTCATTTCTCTGATGTACAAAAGATTCATTATTGTTTATTACTGAATGTCTTTTTTATTGAATTAATGTTTGTGTGTGCAAAATGAGCAATACAATTCATTAATAATACTTAGAATATTAAAACACACGAGGAAATGAGACAGCATTGTTTTCGTTGATTACAAAACCAGTGACTGAGTGGTTCTACATATAGAACAAGAAAATAAGACCCTAGTTGTAGCTGTAGTAAAATTAATGTAAAAAATTAATATGGTTGTTTTAAGTAATGTTATCTAATGTTAATAAATAGAACAATAAAAGTAGCAAACCATTTATGTTAAAGAAAAAAGTGAGACTGCACGTATGTAAGTGCGCACATGTGAAAAACATATCGTCATTACTCAACATAAGAATATGAAAGCAACACTTACTTACGGTTCATATATGTTTTAATTAATGTTTCTGATTTTTTTTTATTGAATTAATGTTTGTGTGCAAAATGAACAATACAATTCATTAGTAATTCGTGGAATATTAAAACACACGAGGAGACGAGACGGCTGCCGGCATTGTTTTCGTTAATGTTTACAAAACCAGTGACTGATTGGTTCTACATATAAAACAAGAAAATAAGACCCTGGTTGTAGCTGTAGTAAAATTAATGTAAAAATTAATATGGTTGTTTGAAGTAATGTTATTTAATGTTAATAAATGGAACAATATAAGTAGCTAACCATTAATGTTAAAGAAAAAAGTGAGATCGCGTATGTAAGTGCGCACATGTGAAAACATATCGTCATTACTCTACATAAGAATGTGAAAGCAACACTTATTTACGGTTCATATATATTGAAGGGTTAAATGTTGTACTCTCTATAGACAAACAGAGAGCGAGCAGCCGAACTGCCGGATGTAAACAAACCTTAAATTCCCGCGGCTTTGTTGTTGTTGTTTTTTTACGGGGATTAGCCCACCCGGGCACAGGTCACTGACCCACATTGGAGCCTAAGGGGCGAAAATGTAATACTCCTGCAATAATAATAATAATTCAGAAAAAAAAAAAAAAAAACCTGCCTATCTACCTATTGGGCAAACTAAAATCGTTCCTGACCACGGGAGTTTCCGGACTACAGAATGCCGGACTAGAGAGGTACAACCTGTACTTACATTTCTACAGTACAGTATGTTATTAACAATTGTGCTAGTTCAAACAATATTTGTATACAATCAGGATGAAGAAAATAAATGTAAAACCATTAAAGAAAAGCTTAATAAAAGTTTACCACAACTGCCATTTGCATAGACGCTGGCTACCTGACCACCTCAACACTTACCACAGCAACGCCGCCTCTGCCGACTCATTAGAACCCCCCCCCCCACTCTGCTCCCCCAGCTCAGCTTCATAATATGTACAGTACGTAGGATTGAGTGTGCATGTAACTGAACAAGAAAAAAATAAAATAAAGAAGGTCATATATACCCGGTATTCAACCCAAAATTACAAGTTTATAACACCTCACAGCTTGGTAAGGTTAGCCTACCGTGAGCATGTCCCAGGAAGCTATTGTTCACCGTAAATAAACTCACAGAAATGAATGAATTTTAACTCCTCAAAAATACAATGTACATACTGGTTATTGTTTGACCCCAAACTTTATGCATAGAAATGTGATAATAAAAACAAACTATTCTTGAATAACTATCAAATACTGTACACATCCACATGATTCACTTTATCTCACACTGCAAAAGGCCATCCATGCAACATACACGTATATGTATGTTTTAGAATCTAGAATCTATTAATACTTTAAATAAAAAAAACTGAATTTCCTGAAAGTATATCATAAGTATGATTATTTACTTGAACTACTTTATTATGAGCTTAAATAAAACAATCTATGTTAGTGTAATATACTGGCTATTGTTTTGAAGAGTTGTGCCTCCCCGCTGCTATGGACATCCCAATAACAGATTCTGAGTAACGACATCGCTGTGGTTTAATTACTCGGGGTCTTAACGGTATAATACATTTATATCCACTAAATTACCTTCTCATTTCTACAACTAATCAAAACAAACACAAAATTCATGCAAACTAAACAAAGAACAGTGGTCCTCATCTTACCGAGGAGTTTTTTGTGAATATTTCTTTACGGTAGAAGAATGATTTGCCATAAGTTTCAGTGGGTCAAGTCTTTCCTCACACTCCTCTAAATCATCATCACTATCTAGAGGGGCTTCACTCTTGACACCATTCCTGCTACAATTACGCCATTCTGGAAAAAGGTACTGTATATGAACAAGATTGGCAACCAATACTGATTAAGAAAAAATAACCACCGAGTCTCAAATCAGCTTGGAAACACCGAGCACGAGTAGGCAGTTTGGATTTTATTTTTATTATGCTGTATAAATGCACTGAACTTACCTAGCAACTTAACAAATTTCTTCTCAGATTGAAATTAATGTCCTATTTTATCAGGTCTCTTAAATATATGATGGATTGCTGTTTTAGTTTAACTTATTCTACTTTAATTTCTTTTCTATATCTATCATCACAACTAATGCTACTTCCCAATTAGCTTCACAAAATTGTCCTTCTGTTTAATTTCCCTGCTACCTACCATAATCTTTATTTTAGGATTTATTTCGTTTGAAAACAACCATTACCGCTATTGTCTATACAGCCTTAACTCTCAGCCCATATTTTGCACCTTCTTTCACAATTTGCTAACCATGAAGCTACAGAAAGAAAGAAAAGAAAACAAAAGAAGAAGAAAGAGAAAGGGGAAAATAAAAAGGAGACCTTTGGTAAAATTTTTGTAAATGTTTACAAGAGGTTTGGCCTTCAAAAATTTTGGACATCATTAAGTACAATAATACATTTCATTTATGCCTTGACATTCCATCGGAGATGAAAATCTTAAGGTTCAGGTAATTGTTCAAGGCCAAAGTAATGTGCACAACAATTAAAGTTGTGCCCAGGTTAGGTGCTTGTCCTCTAGTATCTCCAAAATTACTTTAAATATTTACCTAATGCACATGCATCAGTAAGGGCTTCTTCCTCCATCAAGTTCCTCTCTCTTTCCCGAGCATCTTCAAGGGCGGCAGCAATTTCTTGGAGACGTTTTTCTAAACTCTGTCCTTTATCTTTGAGTTTGGATATGAGAGATCTAAGAAGGAAAAATATATAACTTGTTTGTTTAAATAATAGCATCAAATATTATATACTATTTTTATAATAGTTCATAGCAATTATGACCCTGAAGACAGTAAGTGAACTGGCCATCAGTATACCCATAATATATAACCGATGAAAACATTTCATATAATTTTATGAAGACACTGACAAACTTAAACCAGAAACCATTCTTTTAAATTAGCATCAGCTTAACATTCATGACTAACTATGTATATGAAAGTTCCTACTGGTCTGAGAGCCTCTTAATATGTATTGGAACACTTAAAAAAATACACAAACCTCAAAGGGAAATGTTCATTTCACAAATTCAACAGCCTTACACTGTCACGACTGAAATGTAAATGAGATCTGTACAGAAGTCAATGAACACTAATAAAAAGCTAACTCTTTAACATGTACAGTAGCTACAGTCTTTACAATGGTATAGTATAATGTACTGTACTGTACTTCATCCTTCCCTGTTCTGGTGAGACTAATATACTGTAACTCAATGACATAAACAGTGCAATTACTGTACAGATTTATGATATACTGTACAGTACACTGTATACTGTAGTGTATAAATATATAATACACGTAATCTTGTAAATGTCTATTCCAATAAAATGTACACAAGGTCTCTTCAATAGCTAATTCAGTTAAATTCACAGAGCTAAAAAAAAATCGTTTGTCAAGATCCTGAGAACTTGAGGTTGTATCATCCACATTTTACAAATTTGAATATTTCATAAACAACAGTGAGTTTATGTTATAGCTCCAGTTTCACCTCTCTATACCAAACTTCTATATACCAAACCCCTCCTCAAATATTCAAATACAGTACTGTAACATAATGCTCCGATGTGACTTATAAATAAAGAAAATATAATATAAAACTATAAAATAAGAAAAAAGGGGAGTGGAAAGTTAATGGTGTGGGATAGAAGGTAGGAAACACGGGTTGCTCTATGATATTTCCGCCAAAAATTAAGGATAACCGAGATATTAATTTTTCCTCAGTCATGAGTGTCGCCTAACTTGTTTACATCTGGCACCGGCCTTTCTTTTGATATTATAAATATGTTTTTCCTATGGTATTTGATGAGTTTCGAACGAATTTGATATTAATTTCTACTGGAAATCACTAGTTTTTGAGATCCCCCCCCCCCCCAACAATCATAACGGAAAAAGTTGGATTTTTTTCAAGTAAATCACATAAATAAAATACCAACCAACCAACAACAAAACAAAACATAACCTAACCTAACCTCACCCCCTTTGTTCATGCCTCCACATCTTGGACAAGGAATGTTGTTCGGTAATACGCCGTGTTTTCTAAAAAAAAGAAATTGCCTCTATTTTTCTGATGAAACTCGGCAATTGACGTAAAATAATCTTTAGCACAATGTCGGCACAGCTCTTCCACCTGTTCAGCCATAACTGGTACTGAAAATTCAAATCTCCGCTCCCGACGCACCCACTCTTGCCCAATAATAAAGGCGTTTATTGTAAGGCGTTTCAGATACAGTACATGAAATAGCTTACGAGTTAGCTATTCTGTCTGTGCAGATGCTGCTGCTGAATTCTGCACATGACACTTTCAGAAGGAAAAGCTAACACCTCGATCAGGCATGGGCGTTTGCAGCCGGCAGAGGCGCCCGAATAGCTAACAACCAATCAGCGAGTTTCTCCCACTAAAAATATGCGGATCATGGCCGCTTATGGAGAATAATTCCATATATGGTAGTGTATTGGATAGGACCTAAAACAAAGCATATGGCATAAATGAATTGAAAAGGATTGCACCTAGTCGAAACCAGCTTTGGCTCCGCCCATTTTTAAGTGGGCGCTGTCCGATTTCATTAGCCGTTGGTGACTTTGGTGTAACAATATTGATAATTACTCATAATTACTCAAATATGATTAAAACTTTAATATCATTACTCATAATCTACTTTAAATAAGGGTGAACAAGTTGATTACAGTTCTGTAAGTGCAAAAATTAAGTCTTAAACAAGCCTGAAATTCATCATGTTTCATGTCAAAATATGGGAACAGAGTAGCTATAGAAGAAGCGTATAGTTGCTCTAGTCGTTTCATGTGGCTCCAGTGTCTGGGAGAAATAACCTTTACAATGGGCCCGATTTTTTATGTTATTCTTCTTTATTGTTAACTGACTTTTTTCCTTTTTTGTCTTTCTTTCCGTAATTTTCTATACAGTCAACCCTCGCTTTACGAGGTCCCACATTCCGCGTTTCCACGGTACCCTGCCGAAACAGGAATGCTCACACTCCGCGGTGCATGTACCCCTTTACGTGGAGAACGGCTGGCGAGCCGCGCCATTTTTGGATCCAAACCTCCCGCCATCCGCCATGTTGTGTAAGCGGCGCGAGCATGGTGCGCACAAGGTCGCCCAGTCATCAAAACATTACCGAGTTCTTCACCCGCCACCCACCACAGCCGGCCCAAGTCAGTGATAGTGATAATTATAGTGAGGATATGGACTTATATGGACTTTGAGGGGTTTGACAAAGAGGCCCTGCAGGCCTCTGTGGTGGATAGTGATACAATTGATACAAGTGATACAGGTGAGGGCCAATAATCTGCCCTCTGCCTCGGAACCAACCGCCCATCCCCGTGTGCCCAGCCATCTTTTCTACTAATGTAAGTGTTAAAAAACCTAATATTATTGATATTTCTCTTAATTATTAATTGTGTGTGCATACCATCATAAAAGTTAAGATAATATTTTTACTACAACATAGTTGCGTGTCGTCAAAAAGTGGAGTTTGGGGGTCGGCCCGGTCTCTATTTCAATTAATCCCATAGGTTATGTTGTTCACTTTAAGCGTTTCTCACTTTCCACGGTACCCTGTGGGTTATATTAACCGCGTAAAGTGAGGGTTGACTGTATATTTTCTTCTCTATTTCTTTCCGTATTGTGTCCAAATAACATTTCTCCTAATATTATTGTTTTCTGAAGACTGTTGTACAACAGTTATTCCTAAGATGCGGTACAATGTTGTAATTTTTAATGACAGGGAAAGCTAATGCAATAATAATAATAATAATAATAATAATAATAATAATAATAATAATAATAAACGGTTTATTAATAGAGTTGCAGCCGGTGGCTGAAAATATACAAACTTACATGTGATTTAGACATAATGATATGCATTGAATACATTTTCAGGGCTGTACAGTACATAAATCAGTTGTTGTTTATTATTTTAACAATAGATGGGATGGTGCTGTTCTTATATCTATCGGTGCGGGCTCTTATTGGCTGAATTTTGTTGTAGTGGCGGACTGCGCGAGGTGGGTGGGGGGGCTGCCGTTGGCAGGTGGCGGCGATGTCGAGGGTGGTGCAGTAGTCCACTGCCAAACCTTTCCAGTGCTTGGTGGTGAAGGTCACTGAGGGATGGCATTTACAGGGTGGAGAGAGCATTGGTGTAGCCGGAGTATTCTGCACCGAGCATGATTCTGCAGGCCCTTTTCTGTACCTTCTCCAGCTGACGTTGTTGGGTGGAGTTGAGAGAAGACGACCAGGCTGGTGACGCATACGTTACTTTGGGGAGAATAAAAGCGTTGTAGATGGTCCTCAGCTCTGGTGTGGGTGTCCCAAGTAACCTAAGTCGTCGTAGCATGTAGAGACGGTACAAGGCTGCCTTGACTGTGTTATTTACATGGGCCTTCCAGTCAAGTCTGTTGTCTATAGTTACACCCAGGAGTTTGGCAGACTGGGGCTTGCACTGGAGTGGTGGCGGTGTTGAAGTGCATGACTACGGTTTTGGTGTGGTTGATGGTGACCTTGTTCTCCGTAGTCCATGCCTGTAGCCTGTCCAGGGCGGTCCGACTAATTACCCAAATGTAGCCGCAATGAAGTCAAATAATGGTCCTACATGAATAAATCGGACTGCCAACCACTTCTCGACTAGTATTTGGTGTCACAAAGTCACAAAAAATTGGAAAACTTAATTTAAACTGAGTTAATAGATCGCGTGCTTGTACCGAGGGAGCGAGTAATTACCCAAATGAACCCAAATGTAGTCGCAATGAAGTCAAATGATGGTCCTACAAGCGTAAATCGGGCTGTGAATCACTTCTCGATTATTATTTGGTGTCATAAAGTCACAAAAAATTGGTAAACTTAATTTAATCTGAGTTGTGTTAGGTTAGGTTAGGTTAGGTTAGGTACATGCACTCGATCTACTAACTCAGATTAAATTAAGTTTACCAATTTTTTGTGACTTCGTGACACCAAATACTAGTCGAGAAGTGATTGGCAGTCCGATTTATTCTTGTAGAACCATCATTTGACTTCATTGCGGCTACATTTGGGTACATTTGGGTAATTAGTCGGACCCTGTCCAGGGTGCCTTGTAGCGATGAGTAGTCTGGTACGGTGTTGTCCACTGTAACCCCCACAGTGCAGTCATCTACGTACTTCCACCTGTGTGGAGTGTCCGATAGAGCATCGTTGATCAGGATGAGGAAGCACAGTGGTCCCCCATCTTGGTCCCCTGGGGAACACCGCAGGTGAGGTGTTGGAATGTGGAGACCGAGCTCTGATACCTCACTGCCTGGCGGCGTCCACTCAAGAATTCAGCGAGTCATGAGACCAGGTTGGTATTCCGTGCATCTTAAAACACCTTAAGTCTCCTATCGCTATAACCACTAAGAAACTTCCACCCCGCCCCCCCCCCCCCCCCCCCCACATGCACTGTAAACGCTTATGAAGCAAAGATAGAGGTAAGGAGGACTGGCTGGGGGGGGTCAGACCTCCACGAGATGTAAACAACAAATGGTAACACTTGTGACTGAGCAAATCTAATAATATTAAAAAAATTATTATCTCGGTTATCCTTAATTTCCGGCAGAAATATCACAGAAGAAAAATGTCTTAGAATTGTCTAAACATTGCGAAATACATATTAGAAACAGTGAAAGAAAGACCTGTGTAAGACTATAAATTCACCAAATATATTTTTCATATAAAAAAAGGTGATGGGTAGTTTAAGAAAAAGTACAAAAATATCCACCACGGTTAATTTAAGTTAATTTAAACTACACACTAACTCACCTATTGTTCAGCACATGTTCTTGCCTCATTAATACCTCTTCCAACTCAATGACAGACTTCTTTTTCAGGTTCCCCAGGTGTCCTTGCTTTAATTTAGGATCTCTAATATATACATCGGTATCTCCTTGATCAGGTAATGTTTTCCACTGCCTATTAACCAGCTTGTATATTGGTGTGTGGTTCATGGTGACCGTAATCTGTTATTGTTCTGGAGGTCTCTCAGCAGCTCGTCCAGGAATCCGGATACAGTATGAAGTTCTTTAATGGTGAACGATTAACCTTTTTATCCCTATATCCCGTTATCCATTAACTCAGATTTAATTAAGTTTTCCAATTTTTTTTTTACTTTGTGACACCAAATACTAGTCGAGAAGTGATTGGTAACCCGATTTATTCATGTAAGACCATTATTTGACTTCATTACGGCTACATTTGGGTAATTAGTCAGACCCAAATCTCATGCTATTATTAAACCAAATTGGCCTATTAGTGTATACAGTCGTCTAGTTGTTGATGGTCAAAGTAAATGGTTTGAAATAGCTTATAACCCCATCCCCCATCAAACTTATAATATAATTTGTTCAGTTATTAACCTCTGGCTACACCCTGGATCACCCTACCAAACTCTGGATAATCCTGTCACACAGCTGGATCCCCCTGCCACTCAAAATTACCCTGCCACACTCAAAATCAGCCTACCACACCCTGGATCATTCTACCACACCCTTGATCATCCTACCACAACCTGGATTGTTCTACCACACCCTGGATTGTTCTACCACACCCTGGACCACCCTACCACACCCTAGATCATCCTACCACACTCTGGATCACCCTACCACGCCGTTTTTTCACGTTTTTTGCATTTTTTTTCCACATACACTGACGATTGACAGACACAACACCGTCAGCCTTAAACTAGCCATCTTATTCTGATGAGATCTCAAGTGGACCCAGCATTACCCCCCATCCTCATACATCTCCCTCACTACCTATCCTCCCTCCACCAATGTCAGCTTCACCACATTCACAAAACTTCTGGGTACCTCCTGAGACAGCAACTGCTCCAGTTCCGGTTCCTTCCACTTCCTTTCCTTCTCCTCCTGTTCTTACCATTACCTCTTCTCCTCCTCCTCCTCCTGTTCCTACCACTTCCTCTCCTACTGAGGACACATTGTCTTTTCAGGACTTCGTCACGCGTAATGGCAGCAGAATCAACACCCAAACCCACTATGCTATGCCTCTTATGTCTATGACAGCTGACAGGAAGCTTTACATCCGTGACCATCCTGGCACCCGGAGTTACGAAGGGTGGGGGGGGGGGGGGGAGGAGTATTGTAGGGGACACCCTACAAAATCTCATGATCAAGCACTCACCTGATCCACACATTGATTCGGCATCAGCATTTTTGTCAACCATGGGCGAGATCACGATCGAGCACTCTCTCCTGATCCAAATGCCGATTGGCTATTGGACTAGCTAAGGACAACGCTGCTGGACCAATCGCAGACCACAACTCAGGTATACAGGTATAATCAAGTGACAGCAGCTAAGTAGATCATCAATCCTCTCCAGCCACAGAAGCAACAACTCCTCTCTCCCAGCACCAGACTAACTGCAGCACTCTGCTGTTATTCTATAGAATAAACATTATTTTTATTCTATAGAGTTTATCTTTCCCCATCTCCTTGTACTTGAGCATTACCATACCAAAGTGTGTGATTATAAAAGAGTATAAACAAAGAACTAAAGAGAATAGACAAATACACAACAAAAACACTGACAAGTGATATTTCTGATCATACAATACAGTATACTCGAAAGCACAGTACCTGTAATTCAATTATACTTAGTCATAGTTTTTGAATAAACTGATGTCATATCTTGTCTTGCTTTCTTGCACCCCCCCCCCCCTCAGGAAAAATCCTGTGGACGCTCATGGCAGAAACTGTATATCTAGTTACAGATATACAGTTGTTACTATGTTTATGGGTTCACAGCTGAAGCCATTCTGGCTCTGTAGACTACCAGGCTATTCAACCGGAGACAACATAATAACCACATTGTTACATATACAGTACTGTACAGTATATGAACTACTTCTTATGCAAATTCATTTCTCTGAACACTTACAGGTCAGGGAAGAAATGCACAGGGCTTATTGCCCAATGCCTTCTGGATCCAAACAAGAAGACTCAAATAAACTTCTGTATTGTAACTTCATAAAAATCCATGTGCACAAGAAATTATTTTTTTCATGGGATTCAGCAGAAAATACTACAGGCTTGTGGAGGCAATGGGCTGTAACAGGGTTGCCAACTTGCCACCCACCCGGCCCAATGTGCCATTCGGCACACACACACACACACAAACATCTTGGAGTCAGCTGGGTGAGTTATCCACCATAAACAATATCTAATCTAATCTCCACTGTCTTCTATTGCTTTTCGGGTGCTATTGTTTTAGCAATGAGTTCAAAACATGGTGCCAGTGCCAAACTAAGGGCCATCCCTAAAAAGAAACGTAGCTGCTATGGAATGTACACGAATTAGAAATTATTGATTGGAAGAAAAGTGGTGAGTGTGTGATAGAAATCTCACATGGTCTTCAAATTCCCGAGTATAAATGATAAAAGTTATAAAAATAATCCTTTTGAATGTCATTTAGTATTTTATGGTCCCATTCAAACCTTATTTCCATTATTTCTTATGGCCAGAAATTCCCAGCTTTTATGGGATTTGTTTTAAGTGGCAATTTTCTAGACCCTAATAGCTTTGGATAATGATTCCCTGTACAGTACAGTACTTTATTCTTTAATTATTAGTAAAACACCAGCACATCATCTATATTATTAAAGTATTATCTTATCCTATTAAAAAAAATCAATTACTTTTTTTTAAAGTTTATGTATACCATAAGCACTGTGCCTCCCCTACACTATGTATTAGATATATAGATGTGTATAAATATAATAAAGATAGACATAGACAGACAGATGATACAGTAGTTCCAGAGGCCTTGTTGTAGAAGGGGGGACAACATTTGTACACAGATGTTGTACAGTATATATTGTAGCTAGAAAGAATGAATAAGAGTAAGTGAAGTCGAGTCTGTGTTGCCCCAGGAACTGATGAGAAATGAAAGCATCCACATCCGTTTGGTCATATTTTATTTACATACCGTACTTGAACAACACTATGAAGTAGTGAAAATGAAAATAAATAATATTTTACTATACAGAGGGACTCATTGAGGTGAGTATAAGTGATGAATAATATGAAAACTTCATCTCTTGTTTACAGTGTAATCTACACTTTTTTATCAAAAAAGTATTCAGAAATAGGAAGAATTCCCTGCCTCACTACCAACCCAAACAACCACTGCAAAAATTGAGCATCAAACAGGATTGTCCACAGATAATCCTAGTAACAATAAACTACATCAGTTCATCCTCATACTGACAGCATCACTGACACCCCAAATTATTATTAAACAGCCAAATACTGTGCCGTGACCTCCGGAAAATGCACTTGACTACCATAGCTAGGGTGTGAACATCTGTCTGTTGACATGGAAGGTGGTGCTGCTGACAGGTCAGCTACATTAGAGGCAAAGCTGCTGGAACTCTACAAAGACTGGAATCTAATTGTTCTACCACCTAAACACCAGTAAGGGGAAACATTTTGTTTTAAAATGATTTTTGACCTGTCCTGTCCTGTTTTAAAAGAATGATCACAACCAATTCATCTGAAAAATGGCTTACCCATCAAACACTTTTTTGCATCCCCCCCCCCCCACCCCCAAGTCCCAGTGCCCTTGAACAATTTGTGTAAAACCATTAGCAATCCTCAGTTGGAGTTGGAGGCAGCCTGAGCCAAGTCCTCCTTCTTGTTTGTGGAAGTGGGCTTGGGTGCTGGAGTCTCGGACAGAGCATTCACCACAGAGGGGCCTACCATGTACGCTCCGAGGGAAGCTACGGTCACCAGTGCCATCGTAGCTTTGGCAACCTACACGGATTTAAAGAAAAACGTCACATTAGGTTAATTCCACTAATAAAATTGACTGCTCCTGAATCATAAGTTATTTATGGAGATAACTGAAGTTATTTTAAGCAACTAAAAACAAATTGATGATATACTGTATACATTAAACATTGTACTGTTCCAGCAACCCCTAATTTACAAGGATTTAATTTACAAAAACTCACTTTATACGGGTTTGTTCAATGCAGATTTGCTCAAACACAGTTTTTTTTATTACTACCCCGTATAGCTTAATACTGGGCTAAAATTTGCTCTAATGAGGGTTGACTCAGGCTAACAGGAAAAATCGGCCAAATGAAGTCAGATAGAAACGTTTTATGTGGGCCAGTGGTTGAGTCCATTACAGGCCACGGGTAGTGTTCCCAGGTCGCGTGGCTCAGAGTTTAGCTTGTGTTCAGTCCGGCCATAACCAAAACTTCACTTGAGTTAACTCATGTTTTTTGCTTGCTTCGTCAACATGGCTCCACCTAAACGTTCTTTAAGTACAAGTACCCCTCTGCCCAGGGACACTCCAGCAAAGAAGAGTAGGACTATGTTTACCCTAGAGAGTAAATTAGACATTCTTCAACAACTAGAGCAAGGCCAATCCACCACTTCTGTTGAACATTAACGTCCTACCAACATTCTACACCACCATCATTCTTCTTATTTAAATACTTGTTCATCATGTTTAAGTTAGACATTCTTACGACTAGAGAGAGGTCAGTCGGCCCACTCAGTCGGAGTGGTTTCTCCATGAACGAGTCAATCAAGAGAAATGCACACACACATATCTAAATATAGAATGTGCAAAAAACAAATCATCATTTGGTCAAAACCATAAAACGAATGTAAATACAATATTTATTTGTGCACCAGTGAGATTCAGCAGGAGTTACATAATGGTTATTTTTCAACTTGTAATTTTAAGTAGATAAACTTAACTTTCTTCATATTTTGTTTATTTGGTTACATGCACACACAATCCTACATATAGAATAAGAAAAAGATTTATTATGTCAAACATATATTGATTAAAGATTGCTTCATATGCCAGCAGAAGGGGGAGGGTTGCTAAGGGAAGTCCCCAGCTAGGCAGGGTTGCTATGGTGAGGCTTGAGGGAGGCCACTAGTGGCTCAGTCATAGTCTGCAAATGGCTGCAGTTAAACCTTTTGGAACTGATTTTATGGACATGCCAGTGCCTCCACAACATTATGTTTAATTGAATTTGGTAGATGTATTGTATATATATTAGTGAGCTACTTTAGAGCTGTACGATATCTTTGAACTTTGGTTTTCGAGTAGTTTTGAAATGGGAGGAGGGGACTTTTTGGGGTCAACCTTATGCATCCCCTAGTCTCCCATGTTATAATGGGTTTGCTTTACACGGATTTGTTCTACACGGCATTTTCTGGGAAAGCAACCTCCGTGTTAGGCGAGGGTGCAGCGTATGTTTACACTGTATACTTATTTCATTATTCTCTCACAATTACAGTGTTACTGCATTAAGTCTACAAATAAGCTTTCAATGTGTCATCGTTCTACTACATCACAATATTCAGAAGAATCCCAGTCATCCAGTATCTGGGCAAATGGTGAATTCAACTAACTGGCACCAAAATGAAATACTAATAATAAAATATAAATTCCTCCAAAATCAGGTACAGTAGTATTGTAACTTTTTATAACATGCCCAATCGGGATGACCTACCATATTTATTTCTATGATAAACAATAAAATCAATACATTGCATATCATAAAATACACTAGCACATATTCTATGTACAAAAAAAAAGCTCCTTCCACACTCAAACCATCCTCCAGCCAACACAACCCACTTCAAGCAAGCAGTCAACTGGCTGACTCACAGACATGTGGCTGCAGCTCTGCACTGTGTATGCCAAGACGGGCCTTGACTATAACTGCCTCCACACACGTTCACTTCTCACACATACACACCCATGCTCTTAATTTTTCTTATTCTATTGTTATATATTACATTTTCTTTATCTATGAGCTACATCATTTATGCAGAGTGAAATAGTGTTAAAGAATTCTGTTTTTCTGAGACACAAATCTGTGAGGCGAGCCTGTAGCACTGTGCATTGAAGGATTTATTAGGGGATCCTAAGAGCGAGTTTCAACTAACCAGAAAAACTTTTATCCAGCACCTCTCAATCCCTGTAGGTGCCAGAAAACTGGTGGCTTACCAGTGTTGATTCAGCTATATAACCCCCTACTGCCTGCTCCACAAATCTACATCATGCCTATAGAATACTTACATTGGCTCTTCCCTGAATGGTGGTAGAGTTAAACCTGTTGTGGAGGTTGAAGGGCAAACGATCCACATAGGGGTCCCCTGGGGTCTGACCTGAGGGAGAACACCATCTAGTTAATATAGAGAACAGGTGCATGGTGACAAAACAGCTGGCATTATCCCTTGTTAAAATAATATCTTTAGTTGTTGTTGCTTTTTAACTGATGATAAAAGGTTAAGAAGCCCCACCTCCTTGCAGTTCCTTGGCTCATATATAAAGTTCACTTAACATTGGTATTTTGCAAATAAATCCATATGTAACTGTTAAGGATACCCAGTTCTAGCTTGAGAACGTTAGCTTTCAAGATAGGAGTTGGGAAATTGTTGAAATAAAGAATATTTACCGTCAAAATCACAAACAAATTCACGCTTCAGATAATAAAATTACTTACCGGGTACTTGCATCTTCACTGGTTTACCCGAGCTGCCTATTTAAGGTGTTAAAGGTACAGTCGGGGTAAAAGTTCGCTCCCACCCAAAATGAAGCAGCATTAACCCCCAAATGAGATGAAACAGTCAGGGTAAGTCAGTTTGGAGACTCATTCCTGTGACTCAGTTTCAACACGGAAGCGAACTTTTGTCTAAATTGTCCCTTACTGTACAGTTGGCCAAATAAGTTCAGAGAGAGTCAACAAATATAGGGCAGGGCAAAAGATCTGGTGCTCTACAGTACAAGTTATGTTCCCTAGTGATCGCATTGTGAAGTGATATTTGCTTTGTTTTTTGTGACTGTAAACTGCTTTGACCGAACGATGACCAGCATTCATGCAGATTGTTTACATGGTAAATAGGGGGGGAGGGTGGTCTTAATATATCATCATCGTTAAAGCAGAATATCGTAGATCAGGTGATACTTGTACAGGGTATCCATATAAACCATAGCTAACATAACACATGACATATACTGCATCTGTATCTTAATTTTTTAAGGAATACATATGCTCTATCCATCACCAACCTACTGTAGCTTTAAATCCAATCATTAGCGTTCATATGAGTAAGTTTTTGCCAGCTAGATGACTTAACCCTTAAAGGGCAGCAGACATCATACCTGAGAGGAAAAGATGTAAAGGGCGGTGGACATCATAATTATGATATTTAGATTTTTCACGCCATTGTTTGGGGGCACTCATGGCTGTGTTGTTGTCTGGTTACTATGATGATGCTGGATATATATGAATATGGAAAAAAGATTCAGCTCTCCAATGGTGCAAACAATTGAAATACAGTATCTCAATTAGGGCACATTCAACACACTATATTTGAACAATATCTTAAGCAATTTACTCAGTTTTCTACCTAGCAAAATATATATACCCACCAATAAAGCGATAATAACCTACCTAATACAGTACCTCAACTACCCCGTACAGCAATTTATCCACATTAATGCTCATTCCAAATCTATAAGTGCCTCCTTTCCTAAGTAATAATGTTATTTACTTCTAATTTAAAATTTTGTGGAATTATACCTTGACAGTTCCTCATCAGTTAACAAGTCAATACTGTATGCTATTGTCATTCATCCGTCTCCACACACTGATGTATTCTCATAACACCTGCACTTAGTCCCCCACCCTACTCCTCCCACTTCATTTATGTGTGTTTTATCTCCTCTTGCTCCTCCAATGTCTTTTCTCTCCATTTGTCCACATCATCCCAAAATAGCACTTTATACCCTCCTTTCCATTTCTCGTTCTGGCATAAAAATCCTGAAATATATCTACAGTCACATTGTATATTATAATATACGTATATGAATATACTGTATACCAGACATGATGTAATTCAATTCATTTGAATCATTAGCAAATGCTTGAGGATGTAAGAATTAAGTAAATTATCCAATAAGAATGTAAAGTAGTTAGATAGTTCAACTATGTTTGCCATGTGTACCCCACACCACTGTGATGTCACTCTATCTAGTGTACAGTAGTAGTTTGATTGGCTGGTGCAGGGAAGGGAAAATCAGTCGGCTTTTTCATCATCCTGGGGACGGACGCTCACTACTGTTACCCCAGGCCAGATTGATCATTCATAATCACGAAGGTGGAAAATTATTTATAAATTAATTGCGAAAAGAAAAAACAAAACTCAGTACAGGTCTATCAACCATTCTAGAAATATGGATGTATAGTTATTCACAAGATATCATAATCAAAAGCAGACCAGGAAACTTTACCTTTGTAAGTGAAACTTGATTATAGTTATTTTAGCATGTAAGGTGAGTGTGTTAATGAATGATTGAATAGGTTGTACTGTAACTGGGAAAAATTATGTTGTACGATGAATGGATTTAGGAATGAATAGGTATATCACCCAATTAATGTAAGTGTGCACATACTATTAATAACATGAATAGTAAGTGAATTTTAAGTTAAATTATTCCAAAACAACCCTGTCGCCACCAGTAGCTTGAAATCAACCTTATTAACCTTTTGATGAAAATTTACATGAAATAATAAAAAAATATATCACATGTTATCTTGTGAGAGCTAAAACTACTCCTACAGTTACTGGAACCAAGATAAAAGATTAAAGTAACCATGACATAATCCATTGCTTGTTATCCCCCTGATTATGATTTATGCACAATTTAACTTCTTCCACCAACCAGAATAAAACCTTTCTACACCTGTATGTTGTTCATTATTCTTATCACTACACAAACAAATCACCAACCTTCTACAATATAATATTATAAGCCTCCAGTGTTCCCTCGCTTAAAAAAAAAAAATCTTATATTATTCTGAGTTCTCTCTAACCTCTGACTACACAATGATACTTCAAATTGACTCTGCTTCCCAATTGCCATTACTGTACTGTAGTTTGCTTTCCTGGGCATTAACATATATACAGTAGACTCCTCTTCAGAACTTCTTTACAATACTGTATCTTAGTACCCTTCTCATTAAAACAAGTTGTATGTACTGTACCTATTTTCTACTTCACTTCAATTTTTTCTCCTCATTCATGTACTCAGTAGAAATCTTGTTTTTTTTTCAATTATGATGAAACAATTAATGGCACTTCAATAATACCTTTAAAGATTTAATTTTCTAATAAACAGTGACAATTAATAGCAGGTATGCTGGAAATTCAACTTTTTAAGACCATAACATGAAAGCTTCTACTGTGATGCTACTGTACTTTTGTGACAAATTTGGAAATTATCAAAAGCCTCAAAAGTCAGTATCTGATGAGCTTCACACATACAGTTGTACAGTACATGGACTATCTATATCTGGCATGAAGTCAATTACATTCTACTGGGTTAACTTATTATTTGTTCTGTTAATAGCACACTGTCTATCATACCAAGAGATATTTATCAGTTCTTTTAAGGACAGTAATGCATTTCCTTTCCAGTCCCCTTAGCTATCCCCTAGTTAAATTATATCATTAAACTATCTAAAATACTAGTATAATAGATAAAAATAATAACAAATATACTAAAATAGTCCTCATACAGTACTACTTTTACTAAATTCAATATTAATACTTCAAACACAACTAACCTTCATTTGTTGCTCTTGCCAAGTACGGTACAGAATGTTCTTATTCCACACTTCAAAGTACCTGTACTGCACAGTATCTCCCATTCTCCAATGGCTGTTGTCAACATACACTGTTTTTGCCACCCATAAGATATAGTTGCTAAGTTAAGTGACTACAACCTGGCAACTCATGAGATCTTCATTCATAAACTTCTGAAGGGAAGCTTACAAGGTGATCAGTAACAATGTACAGTAACACAATTAGACAAAGTGTACAGCAAGGAAGAATAAAGTGCAACAGTTTTTTCTCTGGTTTATATTTTCCATCAAAAGATTCTGAACCTTTCTCTTGATATTAAATAGTGCAGATGACATAGGGTTTTGTACTTCAAAGAGCTGTTTTTTTACTGATAACCTAAAGAATGTAACTGACCTGAGGCAGTCAAAATGATCTCCCAATTTAAACACAACAACAGAGGAAATGCAAAAACAAACACACTATTCACAGTTGATTTGTTACCACCTACTCATGCATAGGGACCATAAAGAAAATGCAAATTAATTTCTACATTGCTGGCACTTTTTTGTAACACACCTTCAGACTCAAATATGAAAACAGAACTTATACTGAGGGTGCATGGGATGAGTACACAATACCATACATTTGAGGGAGTGCAGTATTTTGAACATAACTGTGCAGTACTATAAAAAAAATATGCATCATCAACAACAACAAAATTATTACGGAAATATACCCAGTACAGTATATCCTAAAGACTGGGAGATCACTATTGGCCTCAGATCCATAAAATAATCATATACTTACTAGTGTTGGTACTCTCACCACTACAGTACTCAAGGTCTAAACTTTGTGGATACTGTGTATATTTAGACTGTCTCTGTATATACCATTGCATGACATGAATTACATTTGAGTATATCTTATTCCATCCAGTGCCGTATAAATACTTTACTGTACCGGTGACTTGGATATAATCGTCGTTACATTTTTTATCTTAAAATGAGACACTTGTTAATTGTATCAAATTAAGGTAAAACATAAATGTCAAATGAAAATAATGAGAATAAAATCTTACTACAGTAGAAGTCCAAAAATCCGGACTGCTTGGGGATTGGGTCAGTCCGGATTTTCAGATTTTCCGGATTCTCAGGCAGTACTTTTAAAATCCAAATTTAAGGAGGAATAAAGAAGAGATTAACAGATACATTTTGATAGTTTATTCATTAGCAATATAGCATGCTTCATTTATCAAAACGAGCAGTTTTAAAGAAAAAGCTGTGAATTCTAGAATTTTATTCTTTGCCTTTTTTATATCATAAATTGTAGACTTTCCAATGTCGTATGTTTCCATTAGAACAGTATTGCTCACACCACGTTCTAGTTTCTTAATTATTTCAAGTTTGTCACTCATTTTCAACGTGTTCTTCTTTCTCTTCCCACAACGAAGTTTATGTACTTTAGGAGCCATTATTATGGGCTTGTACAGTACACTGTAAATGGAAAGAGTCAGACTCAAAATTCCATATGTTGTCACAGTTTGATTGGTCATTTTAAAGTGGTGACCACGTGGTCGCTTGTTGTCGCTGTGCAGCTGTGGCGCTCACGCATGGGCACATACACACAAAAGCCCGCAAAAAAAAAAAAAAAAAAAAAAAAAAAAAAAAAAAAAAACCAGTTTGACTATTTGAAAAGTCCGGATTCTCAGGTGGTCCGGATTTCTGGCATCCGGATTTTTGGACTTTTACTGTACTGTTCTTTTGTTACTTCTGTGTTGTGTAGATCAAGTGGTAAAATAAACTACAAAGACTGGGGAGAAATAAATAGGAAGAATGGTGTAAGACAAATGTAGAAAATGACAGAAAAGTGCTAAGATAACAAGAAGAATATCCACATATAAATGTTGATTTATTATTACCAAAGGCCTCTCAAGATATTTGTCTCAGTCCAAGTGACATGTCCTCCCTTTATTTGAGAGAGGCAAAATAGAATGTGGAATGCAATATTGCTAGTAAACATTTGGTGTGGAAATGGTCCGAGGCAAAAAATGTTTCAGTAAGAATTAATATAAATAGCCATCTATCATCATGGGAGGAGGAACTCATCAGAATATAGTATTGTTACTCAAATAAATCCCACTCCAAACAGGTTCCAACCCTGCCTAACATGATCCAAGCAATAGGATTGGGGCTCCCTCAGACTGGACCCCAATCCTTATGGTTTGATTAAGTTTGGTATTGTAAGAGCCCACTTGTCCAGACGCCTTAATTTAATATAAAAAAAAATCCTTCACGAGACAAAAAGATAAATCTGCTATGTTCAGGGCCACTTCATAGGTAAATCAATTCAACCTTACATCTTACTAACACCAGATCTAGTTTAGTCTTGAATCACATATCCTTCAACAAATGTTCAACACAGCAGCAAGACGACCAATATCAGAAAAGTACCAGAAACAGGAGTATCAAGTCACCTTACTTCTAAATCAGATGACAACAATTAAACAGTCCTAGAGGAGATGGAGCTAGGTAAGGTTAGGTTTGACTGGCTTATCATCCGAAATAGCTATACAGTACTGTACATAGTTCAGCAATTCTATTCATGGTACTTTTCTAATACAGACCATATTGTAATACAATACTGTACTGAAGTTTTAAAACAAGTGTCACTGCTCTTTTACTCTTTGATACTCTCACACCTCTACCACAGGAACATCTATTTTCTTTGTACTTGTACTGAAAAAAAAAAATTCCCCAGGAAAATATAGAAATATAGTTTTAATGACACTTCGTGAGTTCTGATTAATGAAAGCCTTATGCAGATTACAGTATATATTTATATTTATAATGTACATACTGTGTTCCATCATAAAACTTGAAGATTATGTGAGAGTGACATAACTGTTGCCATACAAAAACCATCAATAATACCTATCAACATACTCAGCTGTACATTTTAATCAACAATAACATACACTCTGTCAAATTCCTTAAATATATACTGTACTGGTTTACAGTTAACAGGTTACAAAACTTCACAATTTATAATTTCAGTAATTACATCTCTATTTATATCTCCAAGAATAGATTTTAATACCTGTACCACCGAAAATTCTTACTTTTCATTCAACTTATTTTTCTCATCAGAATTTCCTTCAATTTCAGCTTCAGCTTCACAGCCAAAATACTTATCAAAATCCTTGTCTTTTATTTTGCCCTTCTTCAACTTCTTCACCATGCGAATGTCTTCCTCAAGATCATCTAACTCCTCTTGTGTAAACTGATGGCTTCGCTTCTTCATTTTCTTCTCAATCTTTTTCTTCTTCTTTGCTTTCTTGTCCTTCTTATCTGACCAAGACACAGTCTTTGGTGTGAATGGCTTCATGCCGGGCCACTGACCAGTCTCTCTGTATGTACTGAGTTTTTGCTGCCTGCTTTTTTCCTTCTGTTTATCTTTATAGGCAATTGCGTTGTAATCCATTTTTACCTGTTGAAAATCAGTAATGGTCACACCCTTCAGTTCAGGCATTCTGGGCATCCGCAATAAGCCAAAACTTGAGGCAACACGACCAAGATTAAGACTTTTGATGTTAAGAATAACATTACACTCGTGTTTTGCATATGACTGAATAAATGAAACGAATGCTCGGTTGGCTTTATCCATTACCAATCGGTCCTGGAGCTGCAGTTTTCTCATCTTCTTCAACAAGTCTGGCACATCTGCCGGAGCCTCCATAGCATGCAATGTAACCTTCTGGTTCAGATGGATGAATTCGACATAATCAGTTTCACACGGAAGCAACATGACAACTGCCGATCCCTCGTTCCCACCTCTTGCAGTTCGACCACAACGGTGAACAAAGGCAGATGCTGTAGAGGGCGGGTCATACTGAATCACCCAATCAACACTAGGGATGTCAACCCCACGACACATCACATCTGTGCATAAAAGAACCCCAGATTCAAGTGACCGAAACTGATCGAATACTTTAAATCTTCTGTCTTTCATTTTACCATGTAAGGACAAAATTTGTGTATTTTTCAATACTTCTCTCAACACAACAGTGAAGTACTCCACACAAGCACATGTTGGGAAAAAAGTCATCGTCTTCTCTGATTCTTTTGCTTTCAGAAGACTGACCAGAGTTGCAAATTTTTTTTCCTCTTCACACACCATGTAATAATTTTGTAAAGACAGGGGTGTTCTTTCATCACCTGTTGCCTCCTTTTCTTTCACTTTCACCTGAATTGGATTCCTCAGACCAGCACGAATGAGACTGATCACATCAGTGGTTTGTGTGGCAGAGAACAAACCAGTTCTTCTTTGTTTGGGAAGATAAGCTAAGATGGTATTCAGAGTGCTAAAAAAGCCCAGATCTAATAATCTATCAGCTTCGTCAAGGATTAATACATCTACAGCTTTTACACCAGCAGCAAGACTTGGACCTTCAACTGTGTTTCGAGCCAGTAAGTCCTCAAGTCGACCAGGTGTGGCTACAACAATGTGGGCACCATTAGTTTTGTAAAACTGAACGTCATCACCAGCAAACGATCCTCCAACTGTGAGCATGGAAGTCAGTTGTGGTGAGTTTTTTAAGAAACCTTGCAGTACTTCGTGAATTTGTGTGGCCAACTCACGAGTTGGGGACACAATGAGGGCGCCAACGTCGTGCTTCTTTAAAGGTTCTTCACGCTGCCTTAAAATCTGGATAACGGGGACCAGGAATGCTAGTGTTTTTCCGCTCCCAGTTACTGCTTCAGCTGCCACATCCTTATGACTAAGGAGTAATGGGATGCAAGCTGCTTGGACAGGGGTCATGTTCTGAAAACCAAAGTCCTTGATCGTTTGTCTGACAGGAGTCAGAAGCTTAACTGGCAAACTACCCCATGAGGTATCCATGGTGTTTACTGGTTGACAAGTATGGTAAAGCAGAAAACTTCAACTACACTTGTACAACTAGGCTTGAAAGCAGACTAAGACTTGCAGCTAACTCATCAGAAGTTTTACTCTGAAAGAAAAGTGAAAAATTAATATTTAATTTTTTGCAGTGAGCATCAGTTTACCTTAGCCATTTGGTTACCCATGTTAATAAGTTTAATATGGCAATAGTCCCTGAATTATAAATCTTCTAGAGGTAAAACCAGAATGGGCTTTACCTTGCTCATCACTTTATCTTCTCTGATATGGTGTCTACTGTATCTATTTGTAGCCTCCACAAAACACAAGTTTAATCTAATTTTCTTACATTTTTTATGGAACTTAAAAAAGCAACAGGTAATTCAGCAGTGTTTCTGTACCTGATAAAATAAAATTGACAGTCATCTGGTCAAGGTTGTGTATTGCATTGCAAAAAAATTATTACACACAAAATGGTCGGATTCTTTCCCTTTCATTTTACTAACTTACAAGGAGAACAATGTACAGTTATAACTTCATCTGTATCTGACACGAGACCATCAGGCTGTCATCCAATAGAAGACAAAGATACCCTGTAATGTTTTCTAATAGCCAATGTATCATGTGTTCAGGATTGGTTATCGAGTCTGCTTCCTTCATTCAAGTCATATTTAAATAATTTTAGATTTAAAAAGTTAAAATTTAAAAATTTGTGTCATAAATAGACCTACCAGTAAAAATTAACTCACCCAAAGAACATTTTGACACCTTGATACAGTTTTCCATACCTGCCATAACGATCTAAAACCTTCAAAGCACAATTTCTGATCATTCTGACATACATACAATCAACCTCTTTGCTGTGGCAAGTGCATCTGTACTGTACATTCACAATATACAGTAATTTCACTTTTCTGTGTCAAGTGTTTTTTACACAACCACCAAATTTTTTTTTTATAAACAGCCCTGAATGTTCCACAACTGATGGGTCACAATTTACACATGCCCTGCAATATGAATTACTATATATTAAAGCTATAATAATGTTACAATGGCCAAATAGCATATTTGGAATAGTTTTAACCCCATTTGAGTTATACTTAAGTCAATATATTGCACATGTGCTGTACTGTACTTTCATATCTCCACAATAATAAAATAAGAAATTTTCACATTACAGTATTTTATGATAAAAGCAAATCTCACTCTCTAATAATGTTTTCAAAGAAATTTTTTGGTAAGGCTGTAAGGTATGGAAGCCTTGTGGTTTCTTTTTATTACAAAAGTCTTTTAAAACTTCCTAGGAACACTTTTGTATCTTGATAGAGAAGTGACACTTATTGGAGCCAACCTTGGAATCTCATGAGGCAGTGTACAGTAAAGTTTAATGAAGATTGTTCTTGAAATTTTATTTTATAGCCAAGCCTGTTTACTTTTAAAATGAAATAATAAGGTTTATGTATAACACAGACGACAGAATGTCTTGGCCAAAATCCCTGATTTACCAAAGCTCTGTTTATGAAAAATCCAAATTAAAAAAAAAGAAAACAGTCCTATGACACAATTAGCATGCAAAAAATCTCAAGTTATAAATGTGTTCTTCCATTTGTTTTTATTTTTTAAGCAATAATGACAATACTGCATGCTAAAATAATGGATTTTTTTACTAAGTGTATCAACATTCTCACTTATTTCAATGACTTGATTCATTATTCTGTACCTGTCACAATGTTATGAAGTCTACAGATAAGCCATCAATGTGTTTAGTTTTACTGAATAAACATCTAACGATTTATCAATCACCAAAAACCTGTTAATAGTAAACCCTTGATAACTCGGAATTTGATCGCTAACTCATAATTTGATATAATTTGGAATAGCAGTAACATAAAGTTTTTAAATTACGGTATTGTTTACATAATTTTTTTTGTACATAACTCGCAATATTCCGAAATATGATAATGCAATTTCGGAATGGTGCCAACATGCAACCCGCTAGGGATGACTGAGAGGCTTTGCCCCCACTCTGTTCCCCCCTCCTCTGAGTGTGATAACTCTCCCGCACGTAAGATATGTTTATTCGGTGAATATAGAGGATTAATCCGACAGGGCTGCATAGCGCCAATGCAGCTGTATCATCTCATGTCCAGAAAGTGCCTCAAATTTCACCAAATCATAGCAAGTTCTTTCTGTTTAATATACCGGGGAAGTTAGGTAAGGTTAGGCAGGTTTGTTTGGTTTGGTTGGTTAGGTCTGTTCTTCATGCCCACAAATGTTAAGTTGCATTTATTTTAAAAATATCCATTTTTAGCATATTTCCACAAACTACAACAGTGTCCACTATAATATAACAATGAAAATTCGGCGTTTTTATAATTGTTTTCAATCAATTTCGCTCGCAGGTTAGTCCTATATAATTACCGTTTATTCCCCATATGTTTTGACCTCATAATCATTATTTTTATTTGCACATTCTGTATGAAAGTTTGTGTGTGCATGTTACAGAGTAAAACAAAATGAATATAATTATGTATGTCTACCCAGAATTCCAAATTGAAAAATAACTGCTGTCACTGCTAACTGTGGTCCAGTGAACACCATCCTCCACCAGCTAGGAAGTTAGGTTAAGTTAGGTAGGTCTCTTTGATTGGTTAGGTCAGGTTCTAGTAAATGTTTTGCCTCTTTTAAAACACTTACTATAATAATATAATCTGTGGTAAAAATTAACTAAACTGAACAACCCCTGAAAACCTATTGAGTCAGCCTTCCCGAGTACAGTACTGTCCTACCCCACACTTACATAACTAGTATTTTTTTGTGATGTACTTAAGCCACACACGTCTCACTCCTCTTAATAAATTAACTCACCCTCTAAAGGTTAAATAAAGAAGATAACAAGAACAAGTGTTACATCTCCCCACTGAGAGATATATTACATTAAAACAATAACTTCTCGAAACTTCACTAATGAATAACTAAAAAAATATCAATTAACCTTTCACGAAGTATTTGTATAGTTCCTGCATCAGACAGAAGAACGACATCTTGTTTCTTCTAGGAATATATCCAAATTCCCGTAAATAATTAGTATAATGTGGCCGAGGAAGACCACCACCCAGGACCAGCAGGCGACAATGTTAAATAAAATAACCGAACGAGACTACTATAAATACATTACATAGATTACACATAGATATAATACCTACTTAGCAATATAAATGTACAAAATATTATTTTATACACTATAATAAAGTTGTGTGGCTATTTTATTTACTCTGAATAAAGGAAAAATAATAAGAAACTGCTCAGTATTCTCAGTTGTGGTATTTTCTAACATTATTTATATTGAGTAATCTTTGGTTAGTCAGTAAACAACACCAACGACTCACTCTCCTAGCAGTGACTACTTCCAACGACGATTTGAACCAGCGAATGTACTATACATGAGTCATTGGTTTGCCTATGGATATTAAAGGAGAATCAGAGGGTTAACATAAGAACATAAGAAAATAAGGAGTCTGCATGGTTGGCCTGTGCATGGCAGCTCCTGTCGAGAGTTACTACCACTCTCCATGAATCTATCTAGCCTCCTTTTGAAACTTTCCAGAGTTCCCGCACTTACTACAAAGTTGCTAAGCTTGTTCCACTCGTCCACCACCCTATTTGTGAACCAGTTTCTTCCTATCTCCCTCCTAAACCTAAACTTATCCAACTTGAATCCGTTGCTCCGAGTCCCATCCTGCTCGGATATTATAAGAACTTTATCTATATCCCCTTTATTGATTCCTTTCACCCACTTAAATACTTCTATCATATCTCCCCGCACTCTTCGTCTTTCTAGGGAATGCAAGTTTAGTTTCTTTAACCTATCCTGATATGGAAGGTTTCTAAGTCCCGGAATCATTTTCGTCATTCTTCGCTGCACCGACTCTAGTGAATTTATATCCATTCTATAATAGGGGCACCAGAACTGAACCGCATAATCGAGGTGCGGCCTGACTAGCGCAAGATATAGTTGCAATAAGACCTCTGCACTCTTCTAGGGGAGGAGCAGCTCAGAAATGGGTATAATGAACTATCTAGGAATGTTAAGAAAAATGTAAGGAAAGCAAAGAGAGACAATGAAATCAAAATAACAAGAGAATCCATGGCGAATCCCAAGGGATTTTTCCAGGTATATAGAACAAAGGTCAAGGACAAAGTTGGGCTCTTAAAGTCAGGGAGGGGAGAAGTGATAAATGGCAGTGAAGAAATATGCAAAGCATTGAACAGCTACTTCTTATCTGTTTTCACAGTAAATTCGCGATGAAATTCCAGAGGTGGAACTGATATTTAAGGGAAAGGAAGATGAGAAATTAAAGAATATCACTATCAGAAAAGAGGATGTTTTTAAGAAGATAAATAAACTAAAAAAGACAAAATCCCCAGGGCCAGATGAAATTTTCCCTCGAGTCTTGAAAGAGTGTAGGGAACAGATTAGCGGACCCCGCGTAAACCTTTTTACAAAATCATTAGACGCCGGAGTTGTGCCAGACTTGTGGAAACAGGCAAATGTAGTACTGTATCCATATTCAAAAAGGGAGACAGAGCATCAGCGTCAAATTACCGGCCAATCAGTTTGACGTCAGTAGTGAGGAAATTTCTCGAATCAATTATCGCAGATAACATCCGATCGCATTTAGAGAAAAGCAAATGAATCTACGACTCTCAACATGGGTTTACAAAGGGAAAATCTTGTCTAACAAATCTGCTGACGTTTTTTAGGAAAGTCTTCGAGGTAGTCGATAATGACCAAAATTACGATGTTATTTACTTAGACTTTAGCAAAACATTTGACAGAGTACTGCATCAGAGGCTTCTGAGAAAAATTGAGGCTCATGGTATCGAGGGGAAAGTTTTAAATTGGATAAAATCATGGCTCACCGATAGAACGCAGAGGGTCAGCGTAGATGGTGTTAAATCTGAGTGGGGTTGTGTAACCAGTGGGGTTCCCCAGGGGTCAGTACTAGGCCCACTCTTGTTCATAATCTACATAAACGTTCTAGATACTGGGATCAGCAATGACATAAGCAAGTTTGCGGATGACACCAAAATAGGGCGGCAGATTGATTCAGGGCAGGATGCAAATGCATTACAGGAGGAGCTAAATAAACTGCAGGGGTGGTCTGAAAAATGGTAAATGAAATTCAACACCAGCAAGGCAGCGTACTTAATATTGAAGAACAAATACTGTCAATGTATACAGCCATAACAACATCAACTTAGAGAAGTCGACTTGTGAAAGAGACCTAGGGGTACTTGTAAGCCCGGACATATGGCCTAGAAAACAGTGCGTTAATGTTCGAAATTAGGCAAACAGAGTATTGGGTTTTATATCTAGAAATGTAAGTAATAAGAGTGTAGAGGTCTTATTGCAACTATATCTTGCGCTAGTCAGGCCGCACCTCGATTATGCGGTTCAGTTCTGGTGCCCTTATTATAGAATGGATATAAATTCACTAGAGTCGGTGCAGCGAAGAATGACGAAAATGATTCCGGGACTTAGAAACCTTCCATATCAGGATGGGTTAAAGAAACTAAACTTGCATTCCCTAGAAAGGCGAAGAGTGCGGGGAGATATGATAGAAGTATTCAAGTGGGTGAAAGGAATCAATAAAGGTGATATAGATAAAGTTCTTATAATATCCGAGCAGGATAGGACTCGGAACAACGGATTCAAGTTGGATAAGTTTAGGTTTAGGAGGGAGATAGGAAGGAACTGGTTCACAAATAGGGTGGTGGACGAGTGGAACACGCTTAGCAACTTTGTAGTAAGTGCTGGAACGGTGGAAAGTTTCAAGGGAGGCTGGATAGATTCATGGATGATAGAGAGTAGTAGTAACTCTCGACAGGAGCTGCCATACACAGGCCAACCGGCCTATTGCAGACTCTTTATTTTCTTATGTTCTTATGTAGATCCTTAACAGCACGCCGAGGATCACTGGCAGTACTGCATATTGATATTTTGAGCAAAATTATTTTTTTTTCTCCTCATAGAACCTAAGTGGATTTCAAGACACGCGAGACACTAACCACGATAACAAGGGTTGCAACACGGGCAAGAAGCGGCCCGGTGAGATTATGGGCGTAACCCAGCGACCAGTTTTTGTCGTCAACAGGACTTCTGATGAAGCTGCGAGTCCCAGGTCGGGTTTTCATCATCAAGATTCCCACCTAAGTCCCTACATTATCCTGGTTTCTTTGTGTTCTTTCCACTCCTTAACGCTCACTCTATTTGTCAGCTTCAAGTAAAATTGTTTTCTTATTTATAAGTTAAAATATGATTACGATTATTTATACTGAACGAGCACAGATACAACTAATACAGGTATGTTAATGTATTGATGGGAAATTCATATTAATACAGTGAGGTTAGGCTTAAATGTTATCAGATTTACAGTAGATATAAAACAAACCTCAAAATATAAATAACGAGATAATTTGTAGAACACCCTGTAGTTTATTATGGTAAATCTCGTCTTTGAATGACAAACATTACAAACACACATCTTGGAGATAATGAGGGACAGAAAGACAAATTTGACTCTTGGTGTGAGGCAATACCTTTTTTTTAGTTTAACAACTTTATTGACAAAGCTTGTAATACAGTTTGCCTATTCTGAGTAATTCAGTCAGGTCTTGACACTGAGGGTGGTATCACTTCTCACTGCCACGCAGGACAGAGGTTCATACGCAAAGAAATACATCATATTCATTAACAGCTATAAATATATAGAGGTCAGATTCATATGGGTAATGTCACTGTTCACTGCCATGCAGGACAGAGGTTCGTACACAAAGAGATGCATCATATTCATTGACAGTACATATACATATATGTACACACACACACATATACATACATATATACATACACATATACAGGTACATATATATACACATATGCACACATACATACATACACATACGTCGGTCAGATTCATGTGGGTAATGTCACTCTTCACTGCCATACAGGACAGAGGTTCGTACACAAAGAATGCATCATATTCATTGACACTATATATAGGTCAGGTTCAGGTGGGTAATGTCACTTTTCACTGCCATGCAGGACAGAGGTTCGTACACAAAGAAGGAAATACATTTCTTCATTAGCAGTATATATAGGTCAGTGGATCACATACGTTGGAGTCATATTCTAATTGAAGACTAATCAGTGTGGGCTAGCAAATTTGGGATAAACAGCAAGAATGTCAACAATGCCTACCATATGAATAAATCCTTTGGTTAAATTCGCACAAATATAACGCACTCGTAAAATAATATGAAAAAAAAACAAGTTGTAAATTAATGGAAGGACTTGTACTTACTTACATACACTCACACATAAAGAACTGCGCCAGAAAGAGAAAAGCTGTTGCTGAAACAATTGATGTTAAGGTAAGCAGGAAAGAGAAAAAAATAGGAGAAAAGAAGTTAAAGCCCAGCGGTAAAGCCTGATAAGGCATGTTGTAACCACCATCTTACAGTATTACTTGTACAGTACTCTCTTAGAGGCTCAAAGAGATAGAATGGGAGTCTGGAGGCACAATTTTCCTTTTCTTTTTTCTTCAGCTGTTTGTTTGTAATGTTAATTCATATTTTTTCCAAGTTTTGCTTAATAATTCCTTCTTGACTACACTCGATGCTCTTTTGTTTAGCCGTACTAGATACATAAGGCAAGAGAGTAACGAATCGGTGAAATTAACGAAGCTTCAGGTCGTTAATATGACTTTACACTCACCACCCTTAAGGCACACCTGTAGCAAAGACCAAAAATAGAACCTTACCTCATCTTCCTCGCTTCTTTAACCTGATCCTTCTTGCTGTCCTACTTCCCTCATCGATCCCCCTCCCTGTCTTCCACTCTTTATTTCCTCCTTTCCTTCCTTCCTTCCTTGTCTGTGTTTCTTTCCTCCCCTCCTTCCCTTTTTCCCTCATTTTCTGCTCTCTCTCTCTCTCTCTTTCTCTGTCAGCCTCTTTCCCCGTCCCCCTTTCCCTTCCTTTCTGCCCTCTCTACACCTCCCCTTTTCCCACCTAGCTGCCTCTACCACCATCCCCCCCTTTCCCTCCTTCCCTCTCACCTTCATTCCTTGCTTGCATGTGTTGCTAGGAGCCTCAGTCATGACGACCCTGTCTGACCTATACTGAATTACTCCGCTCCCTCCCCCTCCTCAAGGCACCACATCCTGCTTCAGCTCTACCGATACGTGCTACCTCTCCCTCTCTCTCTCTCCGTCCCTCTGTGGTGAGGTAATGTTAGATTAGGTTAAGTTAGGTTAGGTTAAGTTAGGTTTGGTTAAGTAACGTTAGGGTACATGCGGTTGGTTAGTTTTGCTTGCATGCTTGAAAAGATAGTTTGTATGACTATCACTAAAACTGCCAGAACTTGGTGAGAGGAACAACATTTTCTCAATGATGTTTGTTGACAAGAATACAAAAGAAGCCCACACTACACAATGGGTTAAGCGATACTACACCCTGACTTTTTCCTCTTCTACGGTCATATTTTGTGCACAAACACGAAATTTCCGGTAAGAAAAAACAAATCCATCGAGAAGTAAATCTTTGAAACGCTCTTGATCCCGACCTTAGTATCGGGTCAAGGCAGGGTGGAGCCGCCGAGAGACCCTGATAATAAAGTTCAATATATAAAGGGTTTTCTCCTGTTACATGGTCACAGAGGTACCCAGGCAAGACAAAGAAGCAATAACCACGATACAGCTGTCAACAAAAGAGGCGCCATAACAAACTACGAAAACAAAAACCTAATGATAATATTGAGCAATACAAGAAGCGCTTGATACAAGGAGCACGTCCAGTATCAGTATGACAGGATGGTGCCTGAGTTACTGTACTCCAAATTGTCCAGCTCCAGGGTGCGTAGTCTCACAAAGCCAATCAGGAGGAGCGCTCTTTCCGTTCTGACCAATGAAAAGACATCTGCTACCTTCAACCAATCAGAACACACTAGGAAAACTTTGTGGTGTGGATGTTTAGCTTTGTCTGTTTTATTTTAAGATTCTGGAAAACATCTGTTGTTCCCAAGTCTTTTGCATATTTATAAATTTATAAATGCCGATTAGCCAGAACGTCTATGTATTTATCTCTTTTGGAAACTTCTAACTGGCCATAAAAGACCATGTACAGTTGGTCATAAAATTACATGTGAATAAAATGTTTCATACAAAACCTAACCTTACCTAACCTAACCTGTAATTATATCTACTTAGCTGAGATTTTGGGGAAAATCCACTTTTTGCTCCCTAAATCCTCTCAGGGTTACCCCCCATGGCCACTCAGGAAGCCGAATTCTCGAACAGCAGGTGGAGGACGACCTCTGCTGAGATTTTAGGATAAATCCACTTTTCGGTAGCACACACACACACACACACACACACACATAGCCACTAGGTACAGATGACCTTGTGGAAGGAGAAATTGGCAGTGGTGAAGCGAGGAGTAACGCGGTGGCCTCCTCTTTATTATTGTTGTTCCCTCTTTTAAATTCGGGTCTTTCTTCTTTTCCTTTTTTCCTTCTTCTTCTTCACTTGTACTTGCAATGTAACTAATAATAATAATAATAATAATAATAATAATAATAAAAATAATAATAATAACAATAATTTCACAGAAAACCTTTATACCTTTATAAATTATTACAAAGAAAAATTATAAACATACTTACGTACTACCCAGGTTGAAGCCTTTGTTGCATTATAGGAATTTTTTACGTATTTCCTGTCCATCAAGGCTCGAGTGACCCAGGTATTGTTACGTTATATGAGCCAATGACACCAGCGTCCGGATGTTACTGGTAGTGTGCTAACTGTTACAGCTGGTGTGACGCATTGTGACGGTAAGAATAGATTGTTGTTACGGCTTGTAACACCGAGGATATTATTATTATTGTTATTATTGTTATTATTATTATTATTATTTGATCACCTGAAGAATCGTCGCCCCAGAATCCGGCAGGGCGACAATTCTTCAGGTGGGGTCAGGACCCTCCACGGTTATCAATCTTCAGGTTAGTGGAGTCAGGACCCTCCAGTCAGGTAGGAGGACTATATAAAAGTTAATGGGCTCATAATTTTTTAGTCATTTCTTCAGGTGGACATTCCGGGGTGACGATTCTTCAGGTGATCCTTTATTGTTCTTGTCGTTATTTTTTGTTATCGTAATTCCAACAAAAACAGTCAAGAACAACAGGAATAAAAGAATCTATGTAACAGACAAGGTATTCAGCGTTAAGCTGCGACTGTTCACTACAGACGCAAAACAGATGGACGAAGGCATAAAGAAGATACCCACTACGTCTAGAAATTCCTAATCAGTATTCGAATCTTACAAAAAATATAGAAGAGTCTCGTTTAAATATTCTAAATACGTAAATTCTAATCTTCCAAGGAAAACTAATCTCGCTTCCCACTGTGTTCTGTTAAATGGGATAGGCTGGTAGATGATCTTGGGAGTGAGATCTTACCTGAAACTACTTGCTCTATTTACGAAGGCTTAATTAATTATACGTGGTTAAGTTACCATGTAGGTGTAAAGTGTGTGTGAGTGTGTGTTGGTTGATTCTTGGGATTATTACCGAGGTGGATCGCTTCTATACACCTCTCTCTCTCTCTCTCTCTCTACACACACACACACTCATAAACATCAACAGAGTGACTCACGGCTATGTTTATCGCTTGGTAAATTCCTCAGTTATTATCTAGGTAACTCTGTTTGTCACGTCCTCAATTTAAGCTACCACTAACCCCCCTCCCCTCCCCTCCCCTCCCCTCAGCTCCAAGGGCGTCACTCTCCTGTAGCACCGTCAGTATACTCAGTACTTTTGGGTGGATTTCAAGGTACTAAAATTCCCTTTTAGAATTTGTAACCTTAATCTACTCTAGGCTAGGTTAGCTGAAATTAAATGAGATTAGATTAGATTAAATTAGATTTGTTAAATTTTCATTAAGTTAATTTAGATGTGATAGCGAGAGAATAAATCTAACTGACTAACTTAATCTTCGACATTAACAGAGTTCAGAATGGCACCAAAACTGGACTGAGACTCTACCATAATCCGCTACATATTCTTATGCCACACTACCGGGAAAAGGAAGTGACGCAGGACAGTTTCAACATCCTGATTGATCGCTGGCCATACACGGACTTTTCCTGGTGTGTGAGAACCATGATTGGTCAAATGGGCCCCAGTTCTTACAGGCTCCAGTTCTTTCAAACCCCAGTTTTAACAGATCCATGTTCTAATAGGTTCAAGGTCTATTTGGCCCCAGTTCTTTTAGGTCGCAGACAGACAGACACACACCAATAGCCTGATTCGTAATTAAACACAATCTAACAAATAGGTAAGATAATCAAAGCGTTATTTACAATCTTCACAAAAGCGACACAAGATTAAATAAAACAACGAAGTTGTTTACGTTAATCTTAATAGTAATCTTTTTCTGGGAATTTTTAATTTTTTAAAGAAGTGTTGACGATTATCTGGGCAGGTGTGGTGCACTGGCTTAACGCTGGCGGGTGTTTGTCACCAGTAGGGCGGGAGGGAGAAGGGGAGGAGCTGTACCCAATATTGATGAACGCGACTTTGTAAACAAGCATAGAGACGAGGTTTCCTTCGTCGCATTATCTACTTTATGTCTGTTTATCGCTTGTAGATGATCCATTGCTGAGCTTCTGTCTGTTCCCATCGGGTTTTTGTTATTGTAGAGGTTGTAGTTGTATGATGTTGATGTTTGCCTGGTGTACAGTGTCTGGTCCAAGTTGTCTGTTGATAATAGGAGCTGGTGTAGGGTGATCCAGGGTGGTGTAATTGATGAAGGAGTTTGTTAGTTTCTTCACATCAGTCTTGAGTCCTCACGGTTATAGGACATCCCCTAGTTAAATGCTCGCAATTACCAGGCCTCCCTTATTTGAGACCTTACAGTCAACAGTCACCCCTCAGTTTAGTCCTTACAGTCACAGTCAACAGTCACCCCTCTCCTACAACAACGTTCTGAAGGTAGATTCTTGTCGATCACTTGGGATCTCCAGGTGTGAGGGAAGGTTGGTAACGTTGAGCTGAGTTATTCCACAGGATGTTTACCACTGACGAACTCCAGGTAGGTCATTCAGCGCTACTTTGAGACGGAGAACCAGAGATATCAGGAGGGAAATTCCACAAAAAAATTCTTCATGTCGATGATGATGTGTTTATGTATGTGTCTGAATAAGTAGGGAGTGTTTATATAGCGTTTAGAAGAAGAAAAAGTAAAATTGCAGTATCTGGTAGTTGGGGAAACAGCCTGACGTGATAACTACGAGTATAAACAAAAGTTACAAAACACCCGCGTTTAAATCATTAATGGGAAGTGTGTGTTCTCCTGTAGGGTAAAGGCTGGGCCCCGTGTTATTAGTAAGGGTGGTAATTTACTTATCCCCATAACTAAAGTCGGATGAACATAATATTTTCAAGTGACAAAAAATCACCATAACACCGATCTCTCTCTCTCTTTGTCTATCTGTCTCTGCAGTAAACAAAGCGAGGAAACACACAGGCTAGGAAACATAGTGACCCTGGGAACCACCTCCACCTGCCAAACTTTCCCACTGGTGATATGACGAGACCAAATTTCCCGTTTTTCCCTTGTTATACTTAAGGCTAGCGGTTATTATTGTTATTATTACTGTTATCATTATTCCTGTTATTATCATTACTATTATTATTTACATCGTTAATCCCACTGTAATAAAGAAATAACAGTTATTAATGCAGCTTGTTTGTTTTTGAGGCGGGATTCGAACAGTGGTTATCGTGGTTTACAAAAGGTCTTCCGGAAAAGCTATATGGAAGAAGGAGAAATAAATAAATGGAAGAAATTATCGTAAATAATTGGTTGGTTTGAGTGAAAAATGAATAATAAAAAAAACCGAGAAAAATGATTAACTGGAGGGAACAGAGACATGAAAAAATGAAAAAGTGAAAAGAAAAATATGAAATAAATGAATAATTTAAGGAAGAAATACAATAAAAAATAAATAACTAACAAAAAAAACGAAACAAATATAAATGAAAGGAATATAGATGAGAACGAATGATGAAAAAAATCACCTAAACATAAACAAACAAATAAAGGACAAATGAAAAAAAACTGATGAAAGATAAGAAAGAAAACAATAAAGTCAAAGAGAGACGTTTTAATAGTGAGATAGTGTTTGGTTTCTGGTCAAGTGAGAGACAATAAAGTGAGGGAAGGTGAGATTGTTGCAACAGAAGGGTAAGATGTTGCACAAGAAGACCAGTTGTTGCAAGTTGTCCTATTTTTGTGTTAGTTGATTATTATTGGTGATGTTTGAGGCATGTTGACTCTCTCTCTCTCACCAAAAATAGCAACATTTAAGAGAGATTGCAATAAGCCTGCTGCAAATGACAGTAAACAGGAAACCACCAGATTGGAAAGGTGTGTGTGTGTGTGTTACGAGGTGAGGAATATTGTTTTTACTGAAGACTCTGAATACATGTTGTCACTGTGTTTCTCTCTCTCTCTCTCTCTCTCTCTCTCTCTCTCTCTCTCTCCTTGGCCACCACCACCACCTCAAAAAATGACTTTTATCACATGTTTTGCCTCAGGTGACTAACTATCGTCAAGGTGATCCACTGAGACTCAATTGGTGAAGGATTTAGCCTATAATAGTTAACTTCTTCATTAGGAGGGGGAGGGGGAAAAGTGGGTGGGGGATGAGTCAGCCTTCACATAAACAGCTTCATCAAGTATTGTCATTTCTGTTTATAATAATAATAATAATAATAATAATAATAACACTCGCACCTGACATCAATCTTTACCACACGTCTGTATGTCTGTCTGTCTGTCTGTCAGGAAATCAACCCCCCTTTCTGCCCCGGACGTACAGAAAACCCCAGAACTTGTTGGTGTGTAGCCTCTCACGGTTATAATAATAATAATACCGTCACGCCATCTTATTCCTGTTATATTTGTGAGACGATTTTCTTCCTTGTTGTCATGTGCACCTATCTTAATCCATCACCTGGGCCCTTACCTGGTCCGGGGGGGGGGGGGGGGGGGGCGGTTAATTGCCTCTAGGTAGGGAGACAAGTTGGTCCTAACAGAGCTATCTAAGGTCGCAAAACTAAAACTAAACCATCACACTGGTTTATTCTGTGTCAGAGGTGTTGGTGCAACACGCTCTAAGATTCACAGAAAAAAAGATAATCTTGTTTTTTGTAATGGTAAGTAAAGAATTTTCCTGAAGTGGTTGTAGTGGCTGGTGCTGGAGGCAGTTCCTGGACTGAGGTCCTGAACGAAGGGTGTGTGATGTAAGGTTAGGTTAAGTTAGGTTAGGTTAGGTGAGATATATTTACGTAAACGAGACCTAAAGAGAGGAGCGACTAATGATTGTTTACGAGTCACGGAAAAGTAGATAAGGCTTCGTCTTTTCTCTAAGTGTGGGTGAAGCAGGGTTGGTTTCCGTGAAGCGCTGGTTGAATTATCGCACTCAGGGGATTAACTTATCGTATTCAAGGGATTACGGTATCGTGTGAAAAGCTATATCAATATTATAATAATTATCATGTCTTGGTTAGGAAGTTGAGTGTGTGTGTGTGTGTGTTGGGCTCCCATGGAAAACCCGAAGGTCTTACATGCTAGTGTTGCTCATCTGAGGTAATCAACACCTGCCCTCATGCCACCACAATCATCTCACTCTCTACCACAAACACTACACAGTTTACTACAAACACCACACAGTCTACCACAAACACCACCCAATCTACCTGCTGCCTCACAGTCTACCACAAACACCACCCAATCTACCTGCTGCCTCACAGTCTACCACAAACACCACACAGTCTATTTCCTGCCTCGCACACAGACTGCTCACCTCGCTCTCACACTCACATTACCACAACATGAGGAGAAAATATAAAGCTTTTACTGTCACTTGACCCCATTTGTGACGTACAAGAGACGTGAATAACTTTTAGGTACACAAAGAACAAGTTTCAACACAAGGAATAAGATAAAATAGTTTTGGATTCAATGGTAGAAACTAACATTGAAAGTATATGGAGAAATAACATTTACCCAATGAAGAGATTTGATGGAGAATTATGTTGATACGTTTCTCTAAATGTCCCCTTATGAGATATTTAGATCTGTCTTAAGTAACTCTCAAATGTTTTTTTCTAGGTTTCTCACTTAACCTAACCTAACCTAACCTAACCTAACATAACATATAACCAAATCGGTGGTTTGAAGGAGAGAAAAAATATGTTATTCCCTCAATTAGTTGGTGAAGGATTCTTTCTCAACAGGTGAGTGGATCTCTTGAAGGTGGGCGGGTTCTGTCTGGGAAGATCCCCCCCTCCCCCTCACACACACACACACACACACACACACAGTCTTACACATATCGGCCCGTGTTACTGATGCGTTTGATTTTCTTCCCTTGGATATTTTTGACGACTCCAGGCCATCGCTAAAGGTACAAGGTATCGCTGGAGGTACAAGGTATCTCTGGAGGTACAAGGTATCTCTGGAGGTACAAGGTATCGCTGGAGGTACAAGGTATCGCTGAAGACTCCTGATATCGCTGAAGGTACAAGGTATCGCTGAAGGTACAAGGTATCACTGAAGACTCCTGATATCGCTAGAGGCTCAGAGAAAAAACAGTGTGAAAATCGATCACCAAAATATTCAATCCAGCGAAACATTTTAAGAATGGCAGATTTTTGTTAGTCTTGCAAAATGTTCTTTATATTTTGCTATTTTTTGCAAATTTTTTTTTATACTTTGTTATTTTCAGAGAATTTTCTATATCAGGTTAAATCTGAGAGAGAGAGAGAGAGAGAGAGAGAGAGAGAGAGAGAGAGAGAGAGAGAGAGAGACCTTGGGGTAAACACGATTAAAATGAAACTCGAGTTAAAATATCCTCTTATGAAATTCACTTCTCAAACATATTTACAGGTTATTTTAAAATGATCACGAACAAGAGTTGCATAATTCAGCCAAAAGTTTCGTTTTTATATCCTGACAAATAAACAATAGTAAACTTATAGAGATATTTTACTTTCTGAAATTTTGAAACGTATAATTAAGAGTATAATTTAGATGCTTTTGGCTATGTTACTTAACCCAATTTCCGCCTTTATTGACTTCACTTAGTTATTTTTTTCTGAGTGAGGGAGTGTGTTTCAGAATGTCACGCAGCCAATGAGTGCTTCTTGTTGACTATTGTTTCATTGGTTTACTTGTGAAGGCTGTAAACTTTACCATGATCACACGAGTTTACTGTAAGGAAACTGTTCTCAAGGCAAGTTTACCTAGGTTGGGTAAGTGCTAGTTGATGTTAAATAAGTCAATCATATGGAAATAAAGAGTTTGTGTTGAATTCAAAGTTAAAGCTATAAGTTGAAGTCAAAAATAATTCTAAGGAGACAATATTGATATAATTTTGGAACCATTCACAATACCAAAGATGATATTATTATTATTATTATTATTATTATCATTATTATAAAACTACGACACATTACTGGAACGCGTCTTTGACCTCTAGGATGGTGTACTGCGCAGTTGTGACGTCAATGAAAACTAAGAATATTTGTATAATGTTTTGAGATATATTTATTGACTATTCGTTTTAATAATTAGATTCCAAAGAATAACCAGTATCGTAGAAACTAAGAATGGCGACGAGAATAAGGCCTCAGGGAGGAATGTCGGGATTCTCAACTGTTTGTTTCTTTTACCGTAACTGGTGTAGCTAATTAAGTTAGATTAGAGAAAGACACAGTTCATTCGTTGGCGGTTTTCAGAAAAAATGTGACGTAACGAATGTTTGAGAATCCAAGGGAGGAGGAACCAGTGTCAGGCAGCAATTCAGCTTCCTGGAACTCATTAATTTATAATTTATATTCCGGTTGGACCAAGGCTTAGGCTTATATATTCACAAACAATCGTAAAATAATTATTCCAAGTATATAGTTATATCTATGCGTTATATCTTATAGGTTTTGTCTTATTATTACCCTCAATATTGAACCTTTGACGAGATATATCCACATTTAACGAAATAAAATATAAACATCTATGACGTCAATATAGATAAAAAAAACTCAATATAATAAAAGTAAATGAATCATGATACTGCTCTAAATTATCTAAGAACCACGATTTCCATTAATATGCCACCACAGCCGGAGAAAAAGGTGACAATTGGGGATATTCAAAGTAAGTCATCATGTCGTCGCCGCCACATTGTAGGAAAGAGCCAGACTATCATGTTCCGGGGCGAGGTTAATGTTTCTCAATAGCTGTACCTGTCTCTCGTTCATTACCACCACCAGCTGCACCATAACCATCACTTGCACCTGCACTTGTAAGATCACCACCACCACCACCAGCTGCACCATAACCATCACTTGCACCTGCACTTGTACGACCACCAGCTGCACCATTACCATCACTTGCACCTGCACTTGTACGACCACCACCTGCACCATAACCACCACTTGCACCTGCACTTGTAAGATCACCACCACCAGCTGCACCATTACCGCCACTTGCACCTGCACTTGTAAGATCACCACCACCACCACCAGCTGCACCATAACCATCACTTGCACCTGCACTTGTACGACCACCAGCTGCACCATTACCACCACTTGCACCTGCACTTGTACGACCACCACCAAACACCACCACCACCAGCTACACCACTACCACCACTTGCACCTGCACTTGTACGACTACCACTAAAACCACCACCACCACCACCAGCTGCACCGCTACCACCACTTGCACCTGCACTTGTACGACCACCACCACACACCACCACCACCACCAGCTGCACCGCTACCACCACTTGCACCTGCACTTGTACGACCACCACCTCACACCACCACCACCACTTGCACCTGCACTTGTACGACCACCACCTCACACCACCACCACCACCAGCTGCACCACTACCACCACTTGCACCTGCACTACTACCATCACCATCACCGCCACCTGTACCACCATCACCACCACTACCGCCACCTGTACCACCATCACCACCACCTGCACTACTACCATCACCACCACCACCTGTTCCACCATCACAACAAACATATTCTTGGTTTGCTGGGTCATTCTTACAGGCTCTAGATTTATGGGAGTTTATTAGGCATGGTGGAATGTCTCTGTCGGCTAGTTTGTTTACATTTTACTGTTAAAGGATCAGAGGTTAAAAGGCCTTGTTAAATGTATTGTGTGGCACATGACGTGAGTTTTGTTGATGACATATAGGAAGCGTTCACCGCGAGGCGTTTAGTGTTCTGTAACAAGGGGGTAAGTATTCTTCACTGCTATTGGTCAGGGAGGGAGCCAGTAACAGGTTCAACTTCTTGCTAAAATATTAATGTTGCTTTGTGTACACGCCAGCCAGGAGGGATGGGTCGGGTGGTGTCTACGGGGCTGAGGCATCTGGTAATTCCCTGCCCTGGCATTGAAAATTTTCCCAGAATGTTGCTCCTTTGTGGGTTTACAAAAATTAACTACTCCAGTTACCTGACTACATATGCACACGTCTACAAGAGACTCTTCAATTGAATATTATCATATGCAGGGGTAAAGACTTAAATTTCGTTGCAATGTATAAACTTTACATCAAGATTTTATCGGTGGTTAATTGAAAAAAATACTTTTAACCTCAAGTTGATGGTCCAGTTTCCCGGTGCGCGACACCTGGTAACAGCTGGCAACCGAGAGAGGTAAAGTGAGATGACGAAGAGACGAGAGCGTCAGTGGTGTGCTGAACACCGCGCTGCCTGGAGTATTACTCAGTGTTTCTGTGAGTAGGTTTGTGTGTATGCAAGTCTGTGCTCAGTGGGGGTAAGTGTGTATGGTCGCACGCTTCTTGAACTTTTGTTACCATGTAATCTTTCAACTTGTGTACTGTACATTCAACGCCTCTCTCACCGTTGAGTTAATACAGTATCAGTTGTGTAACTAGTCAAGTGTATTCATTATTTGAGCATAATTCTAAACACCTGTGAACTCATAATCATTAAAGAAAAGTTACCCGGAGTTCATCACTTTAAAAGTATAAATCACTTAAGGGCGAGCATCCCACGAAAGTTTACAAATAAAGGTTTTGAGTTAGAATTAATGCAACATTAAAATGATTTTAAATTGTAGTAAGTGACGTGAGAGCCTTTGTACACACACAGAGGCGGAGGTCAGGTGGTGCCATAGTGTGTATATAGGTGGCACTGACCTCCTACTACGGTACACCCCTCGGTACTGTGACATAAGACTGGCATATGTCAATCCTTCCTTTCATCTCTCCTTCCCCATTCCTGAGTACGATCGAGACCATCATCCTCAAAGGGTTAAACCATCATCCTCCAAAGGTTAAACCATCATCCTCCAAAGGTTAGCCCATCAACCTCCAAAGGGTTAAACCATCATCCTCAAGGGGTTAAACCATCATCCTGAAAGGGTTAAACCATCATCCTCAAGGGGTTAATTATGTAATCTTAAGTGCTTTAGGAGCAACTTATAAGTTAGGGTTATTATAAGCGTTGATAAGTGTCTTGGGTCACCCCAACCAATCACCTCGACTCATCTAGGTGGACAGCCCACCTGCTATTATTCCCTATTACTTTACTTCCTGTTTCCTTTCTTTCCTTCTCTCTTTCCTCTCCTCTCTCATGGCAAAGTCATTTGCCACTTTACTTCATCATCATCAAGTGTCTTGGGAACATTTGTAACTTGACAGTCGTTGTGACTTCAGAAAACAGGTGACTTCAGGAAACAAGTGTGACTTCAGGAAATAAGTTACTTCAGGAAACAGGTGTGACTTCAGAAAACAAGTGAATTCAGGAAACAAATTCAACTCCTGGAAAAGTGTGTGACTTCAGGACACAAGCGTGACTTTAGGAAATAAGTTACTTCAGGAAACGGTTGTGACTTCAGGAAACTTGCATCACACTTCATGGTGTTGACAGCCAGGTGTACCTGAAGTAAGGGACTGGAAACGCCCTTCCCTTCCTTTCCTTACGCTACTCTGCCTTCCCTTATCCCATTTTACCGTACCGTACTCTGCCCTGCCCTACCCTACCCTGTTGACACACCCTGAAGGTCACCATTGCTAAAAAGTCGAGCCTCTCCCCCCCCCCCCCCCATCCTCGTGTTTACCTCCCATTATCACCCTCTACCATGTCTACGTTCATCTACCATTACCATGTTCTACCAGTATCACCTTCTTTAATGGGTGTTGTGAGAGATGGGGAGGGTTGTGAGAGGAGACATCACTGTTGCCAGATAGTGATCCAACCTCCCTCTGTAGCCACGCTTTCTCCACTCATTTTATGACCTAATTATCCTCATACAAAATTATCTTCTCTGACCTAGGTAGGTAAACCGCATGTCTAATGTGGGATTCCGTGATTGTTGCCTCATAGTCTATGTTTGTGACTGTTGTTGGTTTAGAGGCCGAAGCTATTGTTCCCCTGAGACACACAAGAGCAGACTTGAGCAAGGAGAAGGATAGGTAACACGTCAACCAGGCCACGACGTGACTTCTGGGCTGCTGCTTCTGTTTAGGTAACACCTCAGCGAGTCTGGTGCCTTACACTTGGTCCCATCCCGCCCGATGTTGTCAACGCCAGAGGAGTCAACCTGCCTTGGTCAATATTTTGGATTCTCCCCACTTACGCTCTGTTCTTTTTGTTCTCCTTTTTAACATGACACACACTGTGACACCATCCAGGCACAAAGGGTAAACTTTGCACTGATAGTGACACACTCGCTGGGCGGCCGGGCGGGAGGGATGGAACTTTTCTCGTGAGTCGACCATAGACACAGATGATAGTTTTCGCCACGACATTCCTGTGCGGAGAATTAACTTAACTTATTCTATTTTTTCCCCACAGAAAGTCATAACAGCGATGAGGTGGTGGTCATGTCTAATGGTGGTGGCCGCCCTCGTGGCCCTGGCGGCGCCCAAAGCTGAGGCAGCGATCGAGGAGCTGCCAGTAGCTCGCGTCATCAGACAGATTAACTTCCGCCAGTCTGGAGGTGTGTATCCAGGTATATATACAGTATATATATATATATATATATATATATATATATATATATATATATATATATATGTATATATATATATATATATATATATATATATATATATATATATATATATATATATATATATATATATATACATACATAATTATAAGAGTTAACTACACGTCAAGGTGATCCATCATCTTGGGACGACCGCTGCTCTGAGGACGCACTTTGTTTTAGTTTTATCTCTTAATTTTGTAATTGTTGTTAGAATAGCAAATTACTAACGTCGTTTCGCCCTTAAAGACCTTTATTTTTAAAGTGCAGTAATAATATTATAAAAACAACAACAACAGTTTGTCGAGCAAGTTTGGCCGACACATCACACAGAGAACTGGTTGGTTGTCCGGCCAACAAGAGCTGGAAGTTTGTTCAAACTCTTCCACTCCGTGACCAGGGTGCACGGCTGCCTATTACGTTAACACCCAGTATCCTTTTTTAACCTTCTTCAAACTCCACTGTTGTCCTCAGTTTATTTTATCCCAAGGCGGGTTATGAGTACAACTGGTGGAGTCTCTCTAGATTGTCACGTGTGATAAATGAATCCCTAGACAAAAAGTTGACACCCCCGACCCCACAATCAAGACAAGGACACTGTGACCTGCCTCCCTGAGTCTGTATCTGCGAGGAGGGAAAATCTGAAATCCAAATCTGGTCTGGGCTCTCGTAGTACACATCTATGTTAAAAAAAACTCCTCCGTACCCTTCTACCTTTAACCTTTAACGACATTCATGGGAGGGGGGGGGGGGATAGTTAACCAGTGCGAGTGTTGCGCGTAATAACGTCCCACGATGAATATAAAAACTGGGTTGATCCCTCATAGAAACTTCCCGGGCCGTGGTGTGGGATTTCCAAGAAGAAGAAGGAGGACGGGGACGAGGAGGAGGAGGAGGAGGAAGAAGATGAGGAGGAGGTGGGTACTGCAGGCGGCTTGTTTTTCGGAAAGGTTTTTCTAAGTCACGCTATCACAGGATCAGTGTCTTGGGAAATTTTGATGTATCTCTTGTTATTGTTTATCCTTGTGTGTGTGTGTGTGTGTGTGGTGTGTGTGTGTGTGTGTGGGGTGTGTGTGTGTGTGTGTGTGTGTACAGGTGCACTAACATAAAGGTGGACAGGCTTGTAACGTGTAATAGCCGCCTCAACCAATTACCTTCATATACCCTGTAGGGGCAGGCATACAGGTAGGGAGCAAATAGACAGGCAGGCAGGTATGGGACAAGCAAGCAAGCAGGCAGGCAGGCAGGTAAAACCTCGTCCTAAAGCCCTTGAGAAGTGCACGAGGTAATTGATTTTATGGTCAATCGAGTTCCCTCTTTCTTTCTTTTTCTCTAATATGTTTTATATTCTATCTTACTCTGCTGCTTTTGATTTTAGAGAGAGAGAGGACAATCCAGTAAGACCTAACCATATATTTCACAGTATCTTATTAAATAACACTGAGAACCTCATTATTTAGCATATGAAATAGGTCACCCGGCCATACATCACCACACACACACACACACACGTGATGCCCCTCATAACGCCATCTGTGAGGGAGTTAGTACACTACGTGTCTGCTGTTCAACACCTCAGCTCACATGATCTACGCGTGTAAACATTAATCTGTATGTTCACTGTATGTTCCTTCACCTTTCTCTAATGAAGGCTTTTGTTAAACCACCAATGTATGTAATAAGTCATTTATGTCCAATGTATATTTTCAGCCTTCGGGCTGCAAACTTTTTCAATAAACCGTTTATTATTATTATTATTATTATTATTATTATTACAGTGGAGGACATCGTTCAGGTGTGCCTTTGTGGCCGCCAAATGCTATCTATTACAAAGGGATGAAAGAGAGTATAGGTTTTTAAGATGGCTCAGGAAAGATGCCTGGTGTGTGTGTGTGTGTAGTATTCTGACCTCACTAGAGGCGTGTTCTGACCTCACTAGAGGAAAGGTCACGGCAGCTTAGCTCTGCTCCCGGGGATAATTATCAGATATGGCTAGTGCTACTGGTAAACGGGGTTACACCCTTCTGTGGGCCGAGTTAGAGAGTACCAAGGAAAACCCCTGAAATTAGAGGAAGAAAACTTGAAATTAAAGGAAGAGATGGCAAGGATGCAGGAAGAGACAAGACAAGGAAAGCCGGTGAATGACGATAACTCTGGGGGATGGAAGGTTGTGAGGAGAGGGACGACCAAGCTGGTGGTCAAGAAACACACCAAGGATACAACAACAACGACAACAACAGCTAAGTGTACCAACTCGTTCAGTCCCTTGAGAGACGAATTGGACGTTAGTACAGGCAGGGACAGGGCTGACAAGGAAGGTATAAAAACTTTAATTGTTGGTGACTCACAGGTAAGGTACTTGGACAGCCTTTTGTGGTAAAAATAAAAATAGGATGAGGGTGTGTTTGCCAGGGGCTGGGGTGGGGGATATAGTTGACAGGATGGACAATATCTTGTCTGGTAATGGGAACAAACCCATTATCTGCCTCAGTGCAGGAGGCAATGATATTGGCCGGTGTAGGAGCGAGGGGCTTCTTGATAAGTTCAAGACAGTTATAGATCGTATTAGGACTAAGGGAGGGATCCTTATCAAATGTGGTGTCCTGCCTAGAAGGAGAGTTGGCAATGAATGGTTGTCAAGGGCAGTTGGTGTCAACGGCCGTCTTGACGGATATTGCAAGTCAATATCAGTCCCATTCATTGACAACTGGGACAACTTCTATGGCAGAAGGGACCTTTATGCTAGGGATGGGGTAGCAACCCTGGCTGGGTCTCTAGAGGGGGCAGTTCAAAAGATATCGAAGTCTTTAACCAGCTAGGGGAGCATATGGGCACGGGGGTGGAGGAGGCTGCAGTGGGAGCGGGTAAACAAAGTGAAAGATTACAGGGAAATAGTGTTAGGAATGATGACAAAACTAAATTAGACAGGGAGTTTAAAACTAAACGCGGTAAGGGGAGGACTCAGAACACGACTAACTTAAATGTCTACTACGCGAACAGTAGAAGTATGAGAACAAAATGGATGATATTAGGGCCTTGGTATGTAACGAAAAAATCGATATAATAGCATTCTCTGAAACATGGATCAACCTACACTCACGTGAGTTACCTGTCGAACACCAAATTGCGGATTACAAATTGTTCCATACTGATAGGCAGACCAGGAAAGGAGGCGGAGTAGCCATCTATGTTAGGGATAATCTGAAGTGTGAAATAAATAAGGAAATAAAAACTGAGCGGAATACAGAAACAATTTGGATAGAATTAATCGACGGTAGGGAAAAATTAATCACAGGAGTAATATATAGACCTCCCAATCTTGATAGAGTCAATGAGCGACTTATCTGGGATGAAATGCGCAGGGCTTCCATACACAACAAAGTCTGTATAGTAGGCGACTTTAACCTTGGCCAAATAGATTGGACTGACCTTACGGGTAACTCAGTATCAGAGGATTTCCTCGAAACAATCCAGGACTGTTTTCTAAGTCAACATATAACCGAACCCACCCGGGGTTATAATATACTCGATTTAGCTCTGTTGAACAGAGAAAACCTCATTAGCAATGTCGAGGTAGGGAACGAACTTGCAAACAGCGATCACAAAGAAATTGGATTCCAGTTAGATGTTCAGGTCAGACGTAAAGGGAATTCCATTAAAGTTCCAGATTTCAGAAGGGCAAACTTTGATAGTTTAAAGACGTACTCAAACTATCCAACCAGGAGCGAACTCGTAACAATGGTTTTAAATTAGACAAATTTAGATTTCGGCGTGAAATAGGTAAACACTGGTTTAGAAACAGAGTAGTGGATGAATGGAACAAGTTACCAAATATCATCATTAACTCGAATACGCTGGATAGCTTCAAACATAGGTTGGATGCTTATATGAGCAATAGGGGTTGGGTATAAACGGGACTGCCCAGTATGGGTCAATAGGCACGCTGCAGTTTCCCCCATTCTTATGTTCTTATGTAGTGTGGATGTGAGTAGCGTCAGGAGAGAAATGCCTTACTCTCGCCAGCAATTCTTTAACGTCAAGTATCCATGGACTTGTTTAGTTACATTATCCACATACTTCAATAAAAACTTGTTCCAAAAGGTCTAATTAACTCAAGGTTTGTTTGTAGCCTGAGGTGGTCGTTATTATCTCTGTTTATATCTTGTTTTGTTGGTGTTTGGGAAAGTGGGGGGGGGGGGGGGAGAGAAGGAGGGGTGGGGGTATTTTATTTTTTGTCAAGATCTCGAGCCATTATTAACCTTCTGGGCCAAGATTCTCAATGTTAACTCTTCCTCACGGCTAACACAGCGAGGACATTGAGTTCTGAGCCGGTTTAATTAAGTTTACAATGCTGACATGACGACCAACATGACTTTATAAGCGGAGTGAGACAATACAGTATTATCCAACCTGTAATGTTTAGTCCTTGCAGGCTCGGCCGAGAGAGAGGAGACCAAATACTACTATAAACATCGACCAGGCTCTGTGTAGTCTTTATCACCGAGCAAGACTCAACATTACTACACTTAACATTAATAATTTACGTTTTATTGAAAAAAAAATACAACCGTTGTCTCTTGAACGCGTACCTGGCTAACACTCTCAGCAGGTGTTCAGTAAACAATATTATATATCATAAACATCAATATCTCCCTCCCATGACTGTATAATTTAAGGAACACGATAAACAACATTTAAAGCGAGAAAATAAAAACAAATACCATCCGTCACGTAAGAAAAACATCCATTGATGAGGTCAGTGAAGGCGGGAACTTGTTTGCCTTAACTAAGCTAAAATACCAATTACAGAACCTTACCGTGAAGTTAGGTGAGGTCAGGCGAGTCGTTGGAGGTCACTGTTACTGGTTAGAGTGCCACAAGCCACCCGTACCCATACCTGAAAAGATCATTCTTATATCAATTCTTAATAGTTGTTGTCTAGTACATTGGCTTATCTAGAATACTTGTTTAGAGACCTCAGTGAAGGGAGAGAGATGTGGCGGCAGGCGAGCGGTGTGTGCTGAGGTAGGGAATAAAAGAGGTATATATAAGAACATAAGAATGGAGGAAACTGCAGCGGGCCTATTGGCCCATACTGGGCAGTCCCGTTTATACCCAACCCCTATTGCTCATATAAGCATCCAACCTATGTTTGAAGCTATCCAGCGTATTCGAGTTAATGATGATATTTGGTAACTTGTTCCATTCATCCACTACTCTGTTTCTAAACCAGTGTTTACCTATTTCACGCCTAAATCTAAATTTGTCTAATTTAAAACCATTGTTACGAGTTCGCTCCTGGTTGGATAGCTTGAGTACCTGTGTTATACCACCTTTCGAATCGAATCGATGGGTGAATTAAAGTGTGAAGAGATCTTGATGTTGGTGCGTAGATTGGTGGTGCGGGAACTGGACTTGAAGAATGATGGTGGAGTTTGGAGGGACTTGGGGTTGGTGGATAGTGCAAGAAGAAAGGCGAGGGAATTGGAAAGTAGTAGTAGGATGACAGGTCTTGGGGCTCAACCCAAGTGCTTCTGTTTTCTCATGTTTGTGTTTCAGCTAATTTTCGTCTTAGGTGTCAGGTGTTTGTATGTTTAACAAGTGTTGCAATTTTATGCCTCACATTTTCGGGTCTTATGTCCTAGCCAATGGTGGGGGGTCTAGGGCAGGTACTTGTGTTCCTGCTAAGAACATCCCGTCTTCTTATGATCTAATGTTGTAAGTGGTAGGGCTGCCAAGGTTGTCACTGGGGTAACGTTGCATCTTTCAATAGAGTGGAGTTGGTGTGGGTTCTAGGGCTCTTCTTTTACTGACTTCCATTTATACACCTCGACCATATCGCTCTTCACTCTATGTCTCTCGAGGGAGTGCAAACTAAGACGCTTTAACCTGTCTCTGTACTCAAGGTTCCTAATGCCCGGGATTAGTCTTGTCATTCTCCTCTGAATTCTTTCTGTCGTACGGTGAATGTATACTGTATGGTAATAGGGATAACAGAGAGATGTGTAGGGATGGGATGTGTTGTTGAACCTGTGTCAACATCTCTTTCTGACAAAATTGCTATATAAGTTAATATCTTTCTACAGGAAGCAGACCTGCAGGAGGCAGACCTGCAGGAGGCAGACCTGGAGGCAGTGGGTGTGTCTGTAATCACGTCGTTTTCTGCGCCGTTGACCTGGACAAGGTATGGATGATCGTATATTTTAAACATTAAGGTTTAAATCGATATCTACATTCACTCGGTGCAATACTTGAGAGAGAGAGAGAGAGAGAGAGAGAGAGAGAGAGAGAGAGAGAGAGAGAGAGAGAGAGAGAGAGAGAGTTTCTAATTAGTTTATTTGTTGTCATCAACAGATCTCACAATCGTGCACCTTACCTGATGGAAGCCCTGGTGCCTGCTGTCCCCAGAACACCCTAGCTGGTAGGTGCTGTCGAAATATTATTGATATTCTTTTTGTCTACCACTGCATACATGCTTTTTGTTAGTTTTCTTTAAATAGAAAAAAATGTTTAAAAATATTTTATGGGTAACTGCTTAGTATCTTTCTGTTTCCTTCCCCACTATCACGTCTTTGCCCTTCCTTAAAAATTCTGTGCTTATTTATCCACGCCTCACAAAAGATGGAGAAGAGTAAAGGCAAGAGATAGTAAAAGAGGCGGATAAACTGATACAGCAGCTTAGATATAACTAAAAAGATAGATGTTGGCATTTAAACTAAGGGACCCTACTGGAAATAAGCATATTCTGGTCTCGTCGGCTATCAATTATGATTATATATATATATATATATATATATATATATATATATATATATATATATATATATATATATATATATATATATATATATATAATGAAGAGGAGAACCAGGGTAAACACACACATCTTGAAGTAGGGCTTCTTTTAATTGCTAACGTTTCGGAAATAATCCTTTTCCATCATCAGAGCCTAAAAACTTTTGAAAAAAGTTTAAAAATACAGGTGATATACAATAAAAACATAATATTATGCGAAAATTTACCTTCGATAAACTTCAAAAATTTTAAAAAGAGCAATCCACTCCAAAACCGACAAAAATGACGAGAGACTTACATGCAAAGCTAAAATCAGGAAACAACAAGTATGAAATAAAATGAACAGGGGGGTATTATTACCTTAATTCAGACGAGCCTTAATGTGAAAAACATAACAATTCACTAGAGGCCATATCACAAAGCGATGGCTCTGATGATGGAAAAGGATTATTTCCGAAACGTAAGCAATTAAAAGAAGCCCTACTTCAAGATGTGTGTGTTTACCCTGGTTCTCCTCTTCATTATATATATATATATATATATATATATATATATATATATATATATATATATATATATATATATATATATATATATATATATATTTTTTTTTTTTTCTCCTCTTCACCGCTCATCGGCTCGCTAGCCGCCCGGGCGATCGGTCACGTCTCTGTCACGCACTGTTGGCAAACACTGGGCATGCACCGGCTCCTGAATGTACCTGAACCCGCTCCAGTGTTGGTCAAGTCTTGTCTTGAAAGAGCTCACACTCGGTGCGGTCACAACACTCTCTGGTAGATTGTTCCAAGAGTTTACAACCCTCACTCCGAAAAAGTTTGCCCTCACAGTTTTCTGGACTTGCAGCTTCTTCAATCTTGAGCTGTGACCCCTTGTGGGGAGAGCGTCCGCCAGCTCCAAGTAAGGACACTCGACTGAGTAGTGCCCCTGAGATGCTTATACACCTCAACTAGGTCACCCGTCTGTAGTATAAGCTAGGCAAGTTCAGGCGCTCCAATCTCTCAGGGTAGCTGAGGTGCCGAAGTGCAGGCACCAGTCTGGTGGCCCTCCTTGGAACATTTTCAACCAACTGACAGTCCCTAGCATATCTCGGGGACCAGAGAGAGAGAGAGAGAGAGAGATATCTTAATTATCGACAGAATCACTTACACAACCTGAAATTCACCTATGTACGAACCCTTATCCTATCCTCAACACCCCTCAAGTTGATAAAGAAACCTCTTCTTCAACGCTAGACCCCTTAAAGTTGGTACACAACCCCTTATCCAACACAAAGACCCTCCTTTAACTCCCCCTTCTCCTCCCCGCACACAGCCCTGACGCCTGGTCCGGGGCAGGGGGACGATAAGATCTTCTCTGCCGCCCAAGTTGCCGTCAGGTTGCCGAGCTTCGACATTAGTGAGATGGGCAACGCCTTATCGGAAGGTCTCACGCTCCGAACCAGAACGCAACAGATCGAGCAGAACCTGATGCAGTAAGGAGAAAGAGAGAGAGACAGTTCCAACACTCATTCTCACTTAAGAAAATCATTATTCAAGAAACAATAAGATTTTATTAAACCAATTTCGATTTAAATACTATTCATATTATTCATTAAGTTTTTTCAATTGTACAGACATAAAAAACAAAGCCTCCTACAAAGTTTAAACTAGTTTTAAGGTATTTAATCACAAAATAATTACAGGCTTAAGAAAAACGACAAATACACAGAGAAAATGTAAACATTGTTAAGGATAACTAAACGAATCACAATCGTTGAATAAGGAAATTAAAAATAAAGGAATAATAATAATAATAATAATAATAATAATAATAATAATAATAATAATAATCCTTCCTTCCACAACGCAGAAATTCGTTGTTCCTGCCCAGAGACTCCCCAGCCGCCCACCATCTCCGGGTCTTCACCGTCAGCCCGCAGGCCAAGGCTATGAACCGCAGAGCTTCCGCCATCTACGCTGCCTCCAGGGGTCTAATGACCAAGTAAGGAAAGAGAGGCTCCCATCGCCCAATGAGGAAAGATTTAATGGTGTTTATTGCGAATACTTTCATCCATCTCCCTCCCTCTCTCCCCCCTCAGTAAATAAATTCCCATTGAAAATAATATAATTTGTTCGAGGAAATCTATAACACAGGCAGCCGATTCTAATATTTTTATAATTATCATAAAAGAATCAATAAAATTATTTTCAAAGAATATTGTCCAGTATATTCTTAAAATTTATCTTAAACAGAGTATTAAGTCTCAGCTCTAATGAAGTTGTGTATTGCTCCAACCCAATCCAATCCCAGATCCCTCCTCCAACAAGAGTTCTTCTGGACGATCCATCACCGAACATTTTACAGTGTACGTGTACACGTCTCTCACTGGACACAACGTTAATTTGTCTATAACTTTCAATAACTGGAAAATAGCTTCATATAACGAGGGTGAGTTAATCTGATAGTAAACTGATGAATGGTTTTTAATTATCGCAAGATGATAAGAAATCTTGAGTCAGGAAACAATACAGACATGCCAGTGTTGTGAGCTGGGAGGATAAAATTTATCTAAGTACGTTTGTAGAGAAAAAAAAGGTAATTAATACAAATTTCAGTAAATCAGAAATAAAACCTAAAGATTTTCCATGAGGACGAATACTCAGATTTAATGTGTTAAAACTCAGTATCAAAAACATCAACAACAGTTTAGGAAGTTTATTTGCTGTCAGAGAGATATTAATGATGTCTTTGTTTTTACAGTTTAAACTTGCCGTCACAAACAGCCGGCTTTAGTCTGAGGACGGTACAAGTGGGAGGAACAAGCCTGCAGGATATGTGCCCACAGGATCCTTCTTGTAACTCCCGTAGCAAGTACCGTACTGCTGATGGCTCGTGCAACAACCCCAATAACCCAACATGGGGCATGAGCAACACTCCCGTACAGAGAATCTTGCCGCCAACTTACGATGATGGTCAGTGATGTCTACATATACTGTGTTGTATAGAATTTCATATTTACTTTTCAGACAATTTCAGTATTGAGAAACCTACGTAAACCTGGTGGTATTTACTCCTCCACTTGTTTTTACTTGATTAATGCTAAGTAAAACTCGGTTCTCCTCAGGTGTGTTTGCGCCACGATCAAAAGCCACTGATGGGTCAATTCTACCTAATGTACGTCAGATTGTCAACCAAATTCTGATCGACTTAGATAAGCCAGACGATATATACACGTCATCTGTGATGCAATGGGCACAGTTCCTGGACCACGACTTTGCCCACATTCCTTTCCCTAGTCTAGGTAAGATATTCCTCTGGTCATTATGCGAGCCTCTTACCAAAACATATAACAAAAATACGAATAATAATGAACGCAGAACAAAACTAACTCTCCCATACAGCAAATTACTAATTTTTGTTCTCTATCAAACTGCCTTAAAATCGAGTATATTATTTTTTCTTCATCCTCAGAAAGCGGAGAAGGGATCCAGTGTTGCCCGGAAGGACAGGAGGTCACAGGGGAGCTCCGTCATCCTTTATGCTTGCCCATTAACGTCACAGGCGACCCCTTCTATGGACCTCGAGGCAGCAACTGCATGAACTTCGTCAGGAGTATGTTTGCTGTGGGCACCGGATCGTCCTGTACATTTGGTTTTGCAGAACAGGTAAGTAATATTGATTAATTAAATCACTTTATTCTGCACGATCTGGCTCGATACTTCTAAGGGCTTCAACAAAAAATTACAAGTGATAGTTAAGTCCTTGTAACATACGGCTCTGCATTGTTCTGTTTATATTGTGGTAAATATTTGAGTTTTGATACGACTTTTCGTCTCCTGCTCTATATCGTTACTAAGTTCTAAACTACAATATCCTACGATAGCTATAGTTAGGTTAAGGTTTGTGTGTGTGTGTGTGTGTGTGTGAGAGAGAGGAGGAAGGTAAAACTCACTCACTCACTGACTCACTCCTTCAACCTGTACATCCCTTCCAGCTGAATCAACTGACACACTGGATAGACGCATCCTCAGTATACGGCTCCACTGAGGACGAACAGAGAGTCCTAAGAACCTTCAACAATGGCCTCCTTAAGACGTCTGGCGCCAACCTGCTGCCCATCAACCCCAACCAAGGAGGGGAGTGTGAGGCCATGGGGCGTGGTGCCCTCTGTTTCACTGCTGGTGGGTCACGACGAATCCCTCTCTTGTTGATACTTAAGTCATATTCCTACATTCCCACATTTACACATTCCCATATTTCCACATTCCCATATTTCCATATTCCACATTCAGATACTGTGTTAAGTTATATGCAAATTAAGCCGCCGATTTAGTTGTACTTATGAATCGTGTATACAGATTTTTAGGTCTAAGGCAGAAATATAAGTACAAGTGCCGATTTAGATAATAAGGCCATACAGATTTTAAAGTGTTTGTATTCAGAAAATATAAGTGAAGTGCAGATTTAGGTATGTAATAAGTCAGATTTAAGTTTGCATTGAGAAATATGAGTAAAAGTACCGATTTAAAGTCTAATATAATTCATATAAAATTAGAAGTGCAATTTAAGTATGTAAGTATAAGTGATCACATGAAGTTTAGCCCCCCTCCCTAGTTTATTTCACCTGATAATTAAATACCCAAATGCTACATAGGAGTTAGGTTAGATTAGGTTAGGTTAGGTTAGTCATGGCTCTACAAAACTATCTCAGTGTGTGTGTGTGTGTGTGTGTGTATCAGGGATGGCATCCGTAGAGGTAACAGGCACAGTAATAATGAAAACAGTATCACTATTTTCTCCACAGGTGACTCGCGAGTGAACGAACAGCCAGGACTGACAGCCATACACACCATCTGGATGAGGCAACACAACAAGGTGGCCTTCGAGCTACAGAGCATCAACCCTCAGTGGTCAGACGAGGCCGTGTTCCAGGAGGCCAGAAGGATCATTATTGCTCAGATCCAACACATCACCTATAACGAGTGGCTGCCTATCATTGTCGGTAAGAGAGAGAGAGAGTTAAATTTTCGATACTGTGAAAACTAAACCAACATAATCTAAATAAAGTGTTTATTATCGAGACATTCTGCCACACACAAAATGCACGCCAAGGATTTCTACTGTACACACACACACACACACACACACACACACACGACTTAATAAACCCATACCATTTTCTCTTCTCAGGCGATAACTTCGTGCGATCCTTCGGCCTCAACGTCAGGAAGTCCGGCTTCAGCCGCGACTACAACCCGAATCTTAACCCCAACATGAACAACGAATTCTCCACTGCTGCTTTCCGATTCGGTCATACGCTGGTGCAGGGAACACTACGGTAAGTTATATTTGATCGGATTTGTGTTTGGTCTGGTTATATCTTATGTTGTACAGTTCTTAAATTAATTGAGTTTTTTTATGTTCAATTATTCTTATTATCCTTTATATACGTTCATTTATTTTCTTGTTTATATTTATTATTTACATTTACCATCACTCAGGTTGTTCTCTTCTACGGGTGGCGTCAGCACCATCAAACTCCGCGACCACTTCAACTCTCCTCATCTAATCGAGCTCCAGGGAAAACTCGATGACATTGTTCGAAGCTTCACTCAACTGGCCATCCAAAAGTTCGATTCCTTTATCACTCAAGATTTGTCGAACCATCTGTTCCAGGTGAGCTATGGCAACTATTATTATGGGAAGGGAGTAGAGGTATTGTACAGTGAGGGGTAATGTGTTAGGTTGTCATATGTTTACACGTACAGTATTGGGTTTTTTGAGTCTGGTCGACGATCATCATCATCATCATCATCATCATCATGGTCTTTCCTTCTGCCGACAGACTCCCAGGTTCAACTTCGGCATGGACCTTATGAGCCTCAACCTACACCGAGGTCGTGAACACGGCATCGCCACCTACAACGACATAAGGCAGGTGTGTGGTCTCCCTCGAGCCACCTCCTTCCAGGACATCACCGACCAGATCGACGGTCGTGTAAGTATTGTTATGGTTATCGTCTCAAACCACAATTGTTATTGTTTCCCGTTGTTATTATTACCGTGGTTTTTAAATGTTCTTCTGAAGTTAGACTAACTCCCATTTTGACTTAAAGGTTAATTATTATATCAAGTTTTTATTCTGTGCCCTTTCTTTACTTTATGATCATGATTTTTTTTTTTTACTATAAGTGTTCATATAGTTGTAACATGAGCAGTACCGTTGCCTACATACACCTCACTTCTCTACACCGTCACAGATCGTGGCAGAGATGCAAAAGCTCTACAAGTCCGTGGACGATATTGACTTCTTTGTGGCCGGGATCACTGAGCGGCCAGTCTCCGGTGGTCTCCTGGGCTGGACCTTCCTGTGTGTTGTAGGAGACCAGTTTGCACGACTCAAGAAGGGAGATCGGTTCTTCTACGACCTCGGAGGACAGCCAGGATCCTTTAAAGAACGTGAGTAATGGTTTGTTCTGTGAGTGTCGTAAGCAATGTTTAATTTACTGTAGTAGTGAACAGTTTACTTCCATCAAGATGTGAACGTTCTATCAAAGTATTGATAAACAGTTGGATCGTGTGCACTGAATCATTAATCTTATGCGACTTTATGCATCACTTAAGACGTCAAGTATAAAGCTGAACATAAATTAGCAACTATAAGGCAAGAGGATATCATCATCACACGTATGTTTGGTGTTGAGAGAAATTCTTGCCTTGGATCACTAGAGGGAGACTATACTGTACACCACAAAGTCCATGAGGTCATTCTCACTTAATATAAACCTATGCTTTATGACTTGAGTGTCACGTCTCTACAGTAAGTCATTAATAAACATGGTTGGTTCTGTGTTGCAGCTCAACTTCAACAGCTCCGTCAGTCCTCCTGGGCGAGAGTCCTGTGTGATAACTCCAACATGCAGGCCGTCCAGCCCCTCGCCTTCAGGCAGACCAACAGCAGATTGTAAGCTTTATCTGCGTTTTAAGGTCAACTTGTATGTATAAAATTTTCATGATTATAAATTCATTTGTGCTTGAACTTTATAAAACACTTTATTTTGCTTGTTTCATTGATGTCATATTTTTTTTTTATTCGCGAGCTAACTAAATGTTGTGTTCTTTTGACAGCAACGAACCAGTGCCGTGTCAGAGTCCTATCATCCCGCGTCCTGATTGGTCCTTCTGGCGGGGAGAGTCTGTCGGCAAATAACTCCCAGAGACTCGCTGATCTACGGCCGCCGCCCTTGCCTTCTATTATGTGACTTGAAAAAAAAATGTGATTATTTGAATGGCTGATGTTCGGTACACAGTCATATGTACTCATGTTATATCCATCTCTCCCTTTTATGTGCTAACAACACATACAGTACATACATTCAGGAACGTACATAAACACAGATACATTCATGTACTAATGTTTTCAAACCATGAATATTATTTTGAATAAAGATTAGAATTTTAGAGTGATATATTACTTATCTTCTCACCGTCACCGCCACCGCCACCGTCACCGCCAACGTCACCGTCACCGTCACCGTCACCGCCACCGTCACCGTCACCACACGAGCTCCGGCAGGATGTGTACTCACGACAGCTTTACTTCCTCCTCCAACCTTCCACATCAATGTAAATATAATATCAATGGCTACGATTCATTTACGAACCTGTTCGAGACGACATGTGGACCTCCGAGGCAGCCAGGTGAAGGGGGAGATGTTTTGAAGAGTCGAAATGATGTAAAATTAAACTGAAGGAGGAGACACTTATTGCTGGAGACACTTACTGCTGGATACACTTACCGCAAAGAAAGGAGAAAGGAAGCATACAAGTGCTACCTATACCAAACACTTCAATAGACGGAACTCAGAAACCACAGGAGTAGGAGAGGAACACACACACACACACACACACACACACACACACACACACACACTACACCCAACCCACAGCTTGAGGAATTAGAGTATAATTAAAGAACGAACATCAAGCTGCCCTCCTCCTCCCCATCAATCATTAAGCTACAGAGACCAATTATGCCTTGAGGGTGATTAATATATTGCTTTGAAGGAGATGGTACAGAAACAGGGCGCTGAGGCTCTGAGGCTCCTGATGAACAGTTATAACACTGGGCTGCATTTGAAAAAAAAAATTCATGAGGTGCGGGGTTTCTTAGCTGATTCTTTATGTATTTTGCGTGCTGATTCCAAAAATGCCATTCATTTTGCCCAATCAGGTCAGATTTTTATGCTATGGGAATTAGGAAAAAATCGAAATTCTTAAATATGATGTCAAAATTTTTATGCAAAATATATCATAAGAAATGTAACCACAACACATAGGACCAAAATATTTCAACTACATAGATGCCTTTACAGTTAGACATGCATAAATGGCTGTCGCAGAGAATTTCTTTGGTGGTTGGTGTCTGGGGCGTCCCGTTTCAGACACCAACAGTAGTCGGCGAGCATGTTGATATCCCAGCGACCCTGGTACCGCTCCTCCATTACACGGATATCTTGATGGAAGCGTTCTCCTTGTTCCTCACTCACATCACCACAGTTCTCTGGAAAGTAGTCCAAGTGGGAGCTGAGGAAGTGCATCTTGATGGACATGCGTGCACCAAGAACTTTGTAGCTCAGAAGTAGGTCCTCAACAACTCGTTCATAATCTGGACTTCTGTAGTTGCCAAGAAAATTGGAGACAATAGACTTAAAGGCATGCCAGGCTTTCTTCTCATTTACATCCATGCTGCAATCAAACTTGGGATCTTTGAAAAGCTCTCTGATCTGAGGGCCATCAAAAATTCCTGCATTCAGCTTTGCTTCACTGACTTTTGGAAATTTTTCTTTCAGAAAATTGAAAGCCTGGCTTTTTTTGTCCAGTGCCTTTACAAAGTTTTTGAACAGACCGAGCTTGATGTGCAGTGGCGGAAGAAGAATGTTCTGCGGATTCACCAGAGCATGGGCAACAACATTGTGAGAACCTGGAGTAAGTCCACTTCTTGCAGGCCAGTCACGTTGCATGTAGTGCTGCTTGTCTGCTCGACTATCCCACAGACAGAGGAAACATGCCATGTACCACCAGATGAAAAAGAAATTTAATTGTGAAAAAATATATGTAAAAAAACACGGACATATACTCTTTTCCTTTGCGTCACGGCGGACATTTAAATGGCCGGCGAGCACGTGGGTGTATTTAAATGCATCGTAAGGGCATTAAAACTGACCGAAATCTTTTCTGTGAGGCTTGCCAATGTCTCGGATGATTTTTTTAATGAACGAATATGAGGACCCCATTTTGAGCGAAAAATGCCAATATTTTACCTGAATCTCCGCTTAAAATGCTATAGCACAAAATTCTGACCTGATTGAGCAAAATGGATAACATTTTTGAGATGAGCATGCAAAATACACCCAGAAAAGCTTAATAATACACAAACCTCAAAAACTATGCAGGGCAGTGTTATTGAACACTTCTGTACTCGTAGACTCAATGAAGGATCTTATGTTAGTTAGGGAGTGGTCACACACACACACACACACACACACATACGCACACACTCTCAACAACAAATACTATCCACATATACTTTTACATAGTTACTCACACGTTCTATCCACACATAATATTTACACACATTATCCACAAACACTATCCACATATAATATCCACACAATATCTACACAGAGTATCCACACACTATCCACGTATACTATCAACACATAATAACTACACACACACTATCTACACAAAGTATCCACACAATTATCCACAAGAGCTATCCACACACTATCCAGACACACTATCCACACGAATTATCCTCACAATTATCCACAAGTTCTATCCACACACTATCCACACATCATCCTACATATCTCCGTGGCAAGGTTAGGCTGATAAGGTAATATATATATATATTAAGATCTCTTATCAGACCCCGAAGGCTGAAGATGGACCCCACCCCCTGGCTTGTGGTGGCTGTCTCAGTGTTACCAAGGCAGTGTTACCTTGTGCACCGTCTAGCCCCGTGCACCAGGTGAACTCCTCTGTGCACCGTCTAGCGTCGTGCACCAGGTGAACTCCTCTGTGCACCGTCTAGCCCCGTACACCAGGTGAGCTCCCCCGTACACCAGGTGAACTTCTCTGTGCACCGTCTAGCCCCGTACACCAGGTGAGCTCCCCCGTACACCAGGTGAGCTCCTCTGTGCACCGTCTAGCCCCGTACACCAGGTGAGCTCCCCCGTACACCAGGTGAACTCCCCCGTACACCAGGTGAGCTCCCCCGTGCACCTCACTAGTACAGCTACAACACGGTCCGGTAGACGTTCTTGTCCTTGGCTCTGGGAGGACACGGAGGCCACCAGGTGTTGCCCCGCTTCTTGTATCCGCTTGATGAAAGTTCCTCTACAGCCCTTGAGCCCGCCCTGGCAGCCCTTGACACCTCCCTGACAGCCCTTGACACCTCCCTGACAGCCCTTGACACCTCCCTGACAGCCCTTGACACCTCCCTGACAGCCCTCGACACCTCCCTGACCCTCCTTGACAACCTCCCTATAGAACTTTACATCAAGTCAATACAGTTTCGTCTTCACTTTCTTCCGCCACTTATTTTAGTTCGGTGGAAGTGAGAGACTTTCTGCCCTGAGCCTTTACTTTCTTTCTCTCAATGCTTTCTACCCCAATGGTATGGTCGTGGTGGCCGAGTGGATAAGGCATTTGTCTCTTAACATTAGGGTCGCTGGTTCACGCTCATTAAACTCCCACTTCACCATACCTGTCTTTGCAGTTGGGTACGTAAAAGGTGGTCGGGTTCGGTGCCAATCATACTGCCTCCTTTGTTTGGAGAGGAGTTCTAATCTGGCATCTCTAATGTTATCTCTCACTCTTCTCTCCAACTTTAGTCGTTTTTCACCCTCGTCTCTCTTCTTATCATATCACTTTCCCCCTTTGTTAACCTTGACTCTCTTTTATCTCAACAATCTTCAACTGATACTGTCGGTCTTAGCTAGTTCTGGACCCATAACTCTCCTGTACCCTTTTAGTTGACGTCTTATTTTTCCTGTTTCCACTCGTCACGTCCACCAACAACATCCCAAACTCATGCATTTTTTTAATACGGTGACAACTGTTGAATAATTATATGTTTGTAATTATTTGTCTCCTGTTTAACACATCTCTCTCTCTCTCTCTCTTCGTACCATCTAGAGCGCCACTTTTGCCTTGAAAGCTAAGGAACGTTTGCTAAGCTCAATTATTTGTGGGAAAATGACTCTCAATGACACCGAGGAAGAGAATTATGAAGACTAGCTCCCCCAGCTTATTTCACCTGATGATTAAAGACCCTAACTCTAACTGAGGGCTTAGGTTAGATTAGGTAAGTTTATAGGTTAAGGAAAGTTAGGTTAGGTTAGATTAAGACAGGTTAGGTTAGTGTTAGGGTGTAATAAGCTGGGTGTCTAATCTTAACATGATGATCTGATGTGAAATTGCCTAATGATTTTACTGAATAAATTCCTATCTATCAATAATGCATCTGGAAACTTACTGACGAACTCACTTGTGTCAACTGTGATAACATTGCTGTTATTGTTCTCTTTGTATTTGTATTCCTCTGGCTAAATATACTGTTTATATAACCCCGCCAGACTTTCCTAGTGTGCGCACGAGACGTTACCAACTCCTCCTTTTATTATACGTCTTATTAACCTTCATAAATGTCTACATACTTCTCATGTTTATGTTTGGGTTTGGTTCAGTATCCTCCTGACACAGTGTGATAACAGAGACCGTATGTCAGTCCTGTTTTAAGAAGATACAGAGAGAATTAATCTGCTCTGAATGTTCAAGTAATCATAAATTGTCAACATAAGGCTTCGCATGTCAGCGTTTGTGTGTGTGTGTGTCAGCAGAAGAGATACAGAATACTCACCTATCACACCAATTTGTTCACTTCATTATTGCAAGACAAATTTGTTTAAACTATTTGTTATGCTAAACGGGATATAATTTTCCGAATGAACAAGTGAATCATAATGTCTGGATGATAAAAATTATGAGTCCCGTGGCAACTCACTCAACAATGGTTGGCGGAGTGTGGCAACTGAGGGTGGCGCCTGCGCTTATGCCTGGCACAAGTAAATGAGGGACTGTGAGAGTGAAAGTAACTCGCCTTGCAAGCCAGGGACTTAGGTCGGTCGGGGCTGTGAGGAAACCAACAATAGAGACGTTGTAAGGAAGAGGAGGGACTGTGATATTAGTGATAAATTATCGTAGTTACAAGCAAGGCGGGGAGGACAGTATAGCTGTTGGGTGACACGTCTTCTTATCGGGAGTAAAGCGAAGCACCGCAGCAGCAACAGAGCACGTTGTGAATTGGGGTCAGATCCACATAATAAAATTGTGGTCATGTGACAGTATATTATCGTGGCCTGCAAGACTCGAATTAACAAGGTAGTGAGGCGAGAACAGTGATCACAATAAGTTTAATTCTCCTAAACCTGTTTGAACTGATAAATAATGGCAAGTTCATCAATGTTTTATGTGTGAAACGAATACATAATTACAGTGGTGGTGTTTAGAATGTGTGTGTGCGTGTGCCAGTCTTGGTGCTGTAGTGAGGTGGGGTCGGTTAGGGGCTGCTGGTGTTGTACTTGTATCTGGTTAAAAAAACTTGTGACGAACATTATTATGACATTACAAATCATTTATATTTTTTTGAGAAACAGGAAACGTAATGATCCAGACGAGTGCGAATAACAGTGAGAGAAATAAATGATCTTCATATCATAACCGAATTACGTGTTAGGAAGAGTTACACTTGTGAGAAACTGATATTCACACGCGTCACCAACTCTATGGACGGACTGATTCACACACACTGAGGGATTATTTTGCTAGTGTGTTTTGTCTGTTTCTTCCTTCGTCAGGTAAGGTAGAAAATGTTTATAGTGTGGGCACGAGGGGCACGAGGATGTCTTTAGTTTGGTCTCTTCGCCACTGATCGGCCTTTTAGTTGCTAGGGCGGTGGGTTATATCACGTGTCTGTGATCGGGGTAATGTGGGTGGGGGTGTATTCGAAGGCGTGGATGTTGTGGGTGTCGCTGGTGGGGTGATGTGGCTTGGGGTGTAATCGAAGGATGTGGTTGTTAGTGTGTAATGCGGTAAACAACATAATCGAAGGTCTGTGGCAAAAATCTCGGTTCGACTGAAAAAAAAAATCGCATGAAAAGAAAGTCCCTCCTCCCTCTGACTTGCATCAATACTTCAAGGTTAAGGTAAAGTCTTAGTGTATAGTAGACGGAATATAAATTAACTTTGAGAATTCGTCTTTATGATTTAATTTAAATAGTCCAGTTAGATACGTTCCCAGATCTTCAATTAGGGGTAAATTAACGGGCAACTTTTTGATACCTAACACCCTGGCTGATAAGGGAAGCTGAGTCAGTTACGGAGCTGCCTCTAGGTAGACAAGAGCTACCTGAAACAACTCCAGGTATACTCCACAGTCCAGACTCTCAAACATTCGTACCTTGTACTTTCTCCGGTGAGTGGAGACCTAAGAATATATTTAACACTTTCATTTAAGCAACAATATAAATATGGCAGGTAAGATGGTGTTAAACTTCTCCTGGGGTTGTATCGATTCTTCATGCTCTTAAATAATCCTAGTTACGGAAGAGAAAATTCTTCTTAGCAGCTAATGTGAATCTGAGTGATGAGAATGAGCCGATAATGTAATAATTCTACCAAGGAATTGCGTCGCATTAATAATTATATGTCAAGGCCGTGGAAAACAGAGTTTCCGCTCATGTTGTGCATCTACGTTTTCTATGACGTAGCCACAATAATGGGAACCAAGCGTAAACTATTTCTTGTTTAAGTAAAAGTGGTAGGATTTTAGGTATTTTTCTGTATTAACACTCAACTCACGCACAATAATGCAATTGGCCCTACCACTTACCTTATACAATTCTACTGCAAGCAAATTTTCTTCAATAAAAATCCGTCGGAAATTATTGTTTTTTTTAAAGTAATTACTTTGGTTGGTTACAAAGCGTGAGTGGCCAGAGCACGTGCGCTAGCAGATGCATTGTGGGGGAGCTGCAGCCAATGCATTAACATTATTAAAAATCAGCCAACCATCTTCTTCCTTGAGGTGACAGCCCGGCAGATTTGATTTTGAAAAGTCAGACTCAGTCCCTGGCCAGCCATGTCTGTGTGTGTGCACGCTGCGACTGGAACTATTATGTTGCCATTTCCAAGTTCAATGAGAATAACAACAGGGCTTTAGACTTTCTTCGCGAGCACTGTGTTTTGTCCAGGTCTCCTCATAAGTGCCCAACGCATAATAAAGTTCCTAATTATCGAAATAATGAATTTTTTTCAAGGCAATTATTTTGGAAGGCGACCGAGTAAAACAGCAACCTTCCTTGCCTCTGAAGACGGACACGATCCTCAACCTCAGCCCGGGCCTTCATCAGGGTAAACGGTAGGCAGAACAATGGTTAATTCTCGATTAGGTTAGGTTAGGTTAAGGGGTCATAACTCAGAAACGAGTGATTTTCAACAGAAATGGATGTTAAATGGATGTTAGAATCAAAATGAATCACACTAAAAACCTTCGGAAAATGAAAATTTTAAGCTTCAAGGGGAGTTGAGTGTTAATCAGGAAATTACCGGATTTTATTTGTTTATGATTTGTCATAAGCTGGACGTATACAACTTTATCACGACATATCTTCCGAGAGCTTAACTTTTTCATTGGAAGTAAACGAAACGTTATTATGCAATGCACATAAACATCATAGAAAATTATTCGTTCATGTTAAAAAAACGATAATTGTTAAAAACACTTTCGGTAGTTATATTTCTACTATTGCTACTACTACTTTTTTTTTAAACGTGGCCTCCAGCCTCCCCCAATAGCCACACCTTCGCCACCATTTAATTACCTTAATATTAAATATCCTAATACATAAGTAGCTATCCTATCTGTGTTAAATTAGTTGAGCCGCAGATCTATGCGGCATTCAGTGACAGTAGCCTCATAGTCAATATCTGCAGCAGTTGTCGGAGTTGGGGCAGAAGCTCTCGTTCCCCTGAGGCAGAGCAATGCCGACCGAAGGAGAGAGAAAGACAGTCGACATCTCATCCAGGCTGTAACATAACTTCTGGGCTGCTGCTTCTGTTCGGAGATCACCTCCGCGAGTCTGGCGTAGAAACATTTTGCACTTGATCCCATCCCACCAGAGGTTGTGAACACGAGAGGAGTGAAGCTGCCTTGATCAACGTTTTGAATTCTCTCCCCATATGCCCTTCTCTTGTCGTTCTCGTTCCTCCTATGTGCAGCATCGAGAGCTAGGTTACGGTGACATGCAGCCATGGGATAAAAAATCCTGATGTCGAAGAAAGCTCGCTGTCCCCGCGTCCAGAATCCTCGAGCACTGACGTCCACACGGGCCTCGTTAGATGTGTTTGAAGTCCTGTGTTGGAAGATCTCACCATCCAATGGAAGGAGGGTCGGTTCTACCATGACATCCCGGCAGATCTCCTTCAACATATTTGCTGTGAGGTCCCTTACCTCGTCATGCCTCATGCATATGAAGCCCCCTTTCTTGCACACCATGGCGTGATCGCCGTCAGAGGAAGAGCCACACACGCATTGGGAGGGCAAACCTTCTACTGGCCAACCGTACCTTAGAGCAATGGCATCTGTAAATTCTTGTTTATTAAGACTGAAACCATTTGCCCTTATCGGTAACGTAGTCAACCAGTTCGAGGCGCCCACCTTCTGCGCTATAGCTACTTTTTGTTTCAAATTTTCTGGTACCTGCAGCAACAGTTGCTGCAACTTATCATTTTGGCAGTGCTGTCGATCTGTCGTAATGGACCTACGAATCTTATTTACTTCACTGGTATCCACTTCCCCTGTTGCATTCTGGGCTGCCGTGAGCTTAAGTGAATTTTGATGTTCAGTGGCAGCAATCTCCTCTGGATTAGTTAGTCCCATCCTTCCCACTCTTGATGGAAGTGCAAGAAGTGCACTTTCTGCTGGGGTGTTTCACTAATTTAGGAATGAAATTAACACTGACAACTTCTTCCAGAGGGTGGAGGAGGGGTCCGATATCAGGGATAGTACGCGTCAGGTAGTTCCAACGATGCTTGACTCCATGGGTGAATGCAGCAAAGGCCGCATGTGGCTCTGTGTTAGCAATCTCAGACACAGCTTGAATTTCACTAACCCACTCATTCGCCTTTCCCGCTACGTACTCGGTCTTGAAGTCCGTAGTGCCAATTACTGCGCCTAGATGTCTTTGGCCGTCCTTAGTTATTTTGACCTCACTTCCGCCAAAAACCTCCATTGCCCGTTCATAATGTTCTGGCTTCACGATGAGGAAGGACTTGCTGGCGTTTGGGTGGTACCCTATTTGTGGACCTCGCGATGTTACCAAGTCCCACCACTTTTTGATGCCCTCCACTTTTCCTGCTCCTGTAAGGTCATCAGCATATGCCACTTGTTGACCCCAGTTGTTTCAAATTTTATTTCTTGTTGGAGCACTGATAGGGCAATTTCATACATTGCCATTGCAACAGGGTCCCCCTGTGTTGTTCCCTCGGTTGACTGTAAGATGGTATCACCTCTTAGAGCCTTGTTGTTTACTATGTAGAGGTCTGATGGATTCCTATACGAATTTTCAACATACATTGCAAAGCTTGGACACTTGATCTTGATGTTGTGCAGTGCAGCCTTACGGTTAAGTATGTTGAATGCGTTTGAAGCATCCACCAGGAGAACGGCCTCACAATCACGCTGTTCAAATATCAATCTCATGGCGTGAATGGCGGCCTCCCCGCCAGCCTGGTGGCCAGCACACACTTGTAGGTTCCCTGCTGCTGCTCTGACATCATCCTTTACCACCTCCATTATGCATTTGCCGATGATCCGCCTCAGCACTTCCCCCACCCCTATAGGTCTACATCCTGGTTTCTTTTCCAGAGAAATAAGGCGGCAGACCGTCAGGGCCTGGAGGTGATGGGAGCAAGAGGATGCAAGCTTTCTTGCAGGGGAGGCAATGGCAGTGCAGAGATCGGTTGCTACAGGGCCAAACTTGTTTGTGCTGAGGATAACTCTCCAACCGTTTGCATCCAGACCTGAAGGGCCGGCTCTTCCTCGAGTCTTCAGTGCCTTTTTCCACACCATCTCTCCTGTTATTTTCTCGAACAGGACAGCGTTTGGTGGGATATAGACACCCTGGAGCCTGATGCCTTCGTCTTCGTTTGCAGGGGGATGTTTCTCTTTCAGTAGTTTTAATGTCTACTACTACTACTACTACTACTACTACTACTACTACTACTACTACTACTACTACTACTACTACTACTACTACTACTACATAAAAAAATAACTACTACTACATGTTTACTGCTGCAAAAGGCTGCATGGACACTGATCAACTAAAGCAGGTCGTGTGAAGGTCGTATCCAAGACGCGCGGGTCGTCGCCCGGTGTTCCTAGCTGGCCTGGTAGCACACACACCCACACACACACAGACCTTATGTTGCCCTCACCCTCTCGTTACATCTTACACAACTCGTTAAACTATGATCATTTTAGCTTGATGGTGATGCTACAAGATTTTCTCTGTTCTCTGCTGATGGATGATGAACCATTATGACAATTTACTGTATAAACGTGAATTATTTTTAGAGGGTTTAACTCAATGCTGATTACCTAATTTTCAATGTCTTCACTGCTTTTGTTTATTAAAATTATTATTATTATTATTATTATTATTATTATTATTATTATTGTTATTATTACTATTATTATTATTATTATTATTGCTGGTGTTGTTTTTAGAGTAATATTAAGAGGTGTCTCACAGGGTCATTGTTCCCAGGTCACTGTTGCTACCCAAATTGGCGACGAGTCGAACCGGTCCTTACTGCACTAGGCAAGGACCCACACGTGACCTGGGGGGTCATCCTACACCTCCTACAAGAACCAAATGTGACCTGGAGGACATCCTACGTATCAGAGGATTAACCCTACAGTATATGGTTTAAGGTGACCTAGAATAACCTCAAGTGACCTCTGACCCAACACAGGATGACTCATAACATCTACACCGCCACTCGCATTAGAGGTCTGTCAGTGAGGGACATCCGCTTCCCCACCTCCCTCGAGTCTGACGGTTCGGATGCTATTGTAAGTACACCGAGTGGTTGTCTGTCTGTAAGGGGGACAAAGGTATATCGTTTCTGTCCTCCGAGTTACTTTTCTGAATACAGTACTTCTTCTTTCTTATCCTTTTTCTCCATTCATTTTTTCTTTCTCCCCTTCCTCATCTTCTAACTTCCTTATCTTCTCCATCATCCCCTTCTTCCTCCTTCTCATACTCTTCCTCTTTCTTTAACTTATCCTCCTCCTGTTTGTTTGTTTATATGAATATTTCTTAAGGGTCCCGCCATCTTCTCCCTCCTCCTCTTCTTCCTCCATCTCTTCCTCGTTCTTTCCAACGTCTTAAAAACCTCCAATTAATCTTCCTTTTAAGTCACCTGTCTTGTTCATCTCCAGCTATACGTGTCCTTATATTCATGAACAATAAATTATACAATATTTAAGTCTATATTCGTAAATTGTACATAAGGTATCAGAATCTTTATACACTAAGTCTTATACTAAATATAAGGTATCTGAATATCTATAAGTAAACATATATCTGAATTTATAGTCGTACTTATAAATATGTGTAGCATCTGATCCCCCTTGTGACTGTCCGCAGCACCCTGATCCTGACTACTCCTGCACCTACGTGATCCTGTACACGGATACAGACTTCAAGGGACATGGCATCTCCTTCACCATCGGCCGAGGCAATGAGTTGGGTGAGTATCTGGGTAATTCATTGGCGGAACTTAGGATCAACTTGATTTTGTTCTGTGTGTTGATATGGAGATTGTTGTTATTATTGTTTATATTACGAATGTAGTTATTGTTATTATTATCAATGTATTCTTCTTCGAAACAGGTTGGTAAGAATATTAATCTGAAATAAAAGGTCTAAACGTTAAATGAGGAAAGAATGATATGAGCTTGTGACGAGAGAGAGAGAGAGAGAGAGAGAGAGAGAGAGAGAGAGAGAGAGAGAGAGAGAGAGAGAGAGAGAGAGAGAGAGAGAGAGAGCAGTCACTAGCCAAAAAAAAAAAAAAAAAAAACTCTTTAAATAATGACAAAAATGAGTTGTTTTTACACGCTGAAGGTCAAGAAGCCAAGTACCTTCAGTCAAGTGTTGCAACCAAGTGCGTCTTAACTCTCCCCTCCACAATAACAATCTTAATATATATAACCTTTAGCAAAATAAATAACATCAAAGTTGTATTTCTTCTTGTTCCTGAAGGGGTGTATTGGTGTCGTAATCTTGTTCCCATGTCTCCTAAAGCCTCTCTGGGGGCAGGACGAGGCAGGTGTTCTCAGGCCTCTCTGGGGGGGCTGGACGAGGTAGGTGTTCTCAGGCCTCTCTGGGGGGCTGGACGAGGTAGGTGTTCTCAGGCCTCTCTGGGGGGCTGGACGAGGTAGGTGTTCTCAGGCCTCTCTGGGGGGCTGGACGAGGTAGGTGTTCTCAGGCCTCTCTGGGGGGCTGGACGAGGCAGGTGTTCTCAGGTCTCACCGTATGTAAACAGTTGCTCATTTTCCCATCGATCTTACCTCCAATTGTTGTGGGGTTATGAAACACTGAACCACGACGAGTGTTATGTATTCCAGCCATCACACACACACACACACACACACATAACACAGATACTATACCTTAACTAGACACGTTCATTTAATATCTGCAGTTAGGAGACAAAATTACTGTATAGAATGTTTAAAATTTTCCACATTAACTTTGTCTGGTGTTAACTGAACTTATGTTAACTTTGTCTGGTGTTAAATGAACTTGATCTAGTTAAGGGAGAGTCTCTGAAAATTGTAACGTTATATATGAATACTTTTTTGTGTTATTACTTGAAGAACCTTTGTCAATACAGACCTTGTTGCTGGATCTTGCAACATGAACAAATAAAAACCTTGAGCCTCTTAGAGAAACCATAATACCTTGATAACTATTGGCCAATACTGAGCGTGAACAGTGTAGGTCAGTGTTTCCTAAGTCACCCCTGCTTGACGGTTGGGTTAATGTTGACATCTATTGGCTGAGGTGATTTTGTTTTGAGGTTTAATTTTGCTGGGTAAAATTTCATGCACGCATATTATTATTATTATTATTATTATTATTATTATTATTATTATTATTATTATTATTATTATTGCGATTGAATGAAAAAGTTTAGTGGTAAGGAATGTAGTGCCTCAAGAATCCTAATCAATAGCCACCAGGTGATACTTAGTAGACGACACACCTGTCTAATACACCTATCTTGTCTCTCACAGCTTCTCCCTCTCTAACACACACACCATTGATCATCATAACACCACACACAACCACCCCTGACCGAAACTCATTTATACTCAAGACGAACAAAGTGTAAATCCCTGCCACACACATTGCTGTTCTTGCATCATATAACCTCCAGGAGTACAAAACATCCTGCTTTAAATATATTCAATCCATAGTGAAGTGTCTTGCTAAATATAACTGTAAATAACAATGCGGCATCTCACCTCACCTCACCTCTCTGATTAAAGAAAACGTTAAAATTTGTATAGTCTCCCCTTAAGTTTAGGGATATTTTTCGTTCTTTGTTATTATTATACGATGATAAAACTACAAAAAACAGTTCTCGATACAAGCATAAAACAGCCCCTAATACAAGCATAAAATAGCCCTTAATTCTAATATAAAACAGCCCTCAATACCAATATAAAACAGCCCTCAATACAAGCATAAAACAGCCCTGAACACTAACATAAAATAGCCCTCAATACAAGCATAAAACAGCCCTGAACACTAACATAAATTGGCCCTCAATACAAGCATAAAACAGCCCTCAACACTAACATAAAATAGCCCTCAACACTAACATTAAAACAGCCCTCAATACTAATATAAAACAGCCCTCAACACAAGCAAAAAGCAGCCCTTAATACTAACATAAAACGGCCCTCAATACAAGCATAAAACAGCCCTCAACGCAAACATAAAACAGCCCTCAATACTAACATAAAACAGCCCTCAACACTAACATAAAACAGCCCTCAACCCAAACATAAAACAGCCCTCAACACTAACCCCAAAAGCCTACATTAAAATAAAAAAAGCCCAATTAAGAATCACTAAAAAAAGAGCCAACAACAATAGCCTTGACTAATGACCCTTTTGTTGACAGTGGTGGAGGCGGTCAAGTCCTTATCCCACTTGGTGGTAGGGAAGGACCTAAAGGATATCTACGAGGATTTTGCTGGTACCTGGCGGGCCCTCACCTCAGAGTCTCAGCTCAGATGGGTGAGTGAGTGAGTGTTGTGTAGTCTTTATATTATGACTTGAGAGATGTATCGGATCACCTGAAGAATATCTCCCCCTCTGCTTGTTAATTTACCTGGTGATTAAACACCCTATTTCTATACCTGTGGTTACGTTAAGTTAGTTAAGGTTAGGTTAGGTTAGAATAGGCTAAGTTTAGTTAGGTTAGGATAGATTAAGTTAGGTTAAGTAAAATAAGCTGGGGTGGGAGTTTATCTTCAGGTGATCCAGTGAATGTAACTTAATTTATAATTATTGAGGACTAATGTATAATATTTACAGACTTAAAATACTCTTTAGAAGATCTTAGTTGTTGAAGCACAGTGAGACTTTATAACGCCACCACCACCACCGCCGCCGCCACCACCACCACAATCACCACCACCACACAACAACAACAACAGCAGCAGCAACAACAGGAATAATGCAAAACGAATGATAAACAAAACAGCAAAAATGAGTTAAAAAAAAAGATATATTCCTCACATTCTCAATTATGTGAACTGTATTTAATTATGTTTTATATCACTGTTGCAGGTCGGGCCAGAGAAGGGGGTCATCCATCTAGCTGTGGCAGCCATCGTAAATGCCCTGTGGGACCTGTGGGCACGTACAGAACACAAGCCTCTCTGGAAGCTACTAGTGGACATGGAACCAGAGAAACTCGTGTCAACTATCGATTTCAGATATATGTGAGTAAACTGTGTAGTGTGTAGGTGTTTTTATGTCAACGATAAGCCTCGTTAGTTTATTTCACCTGATAATTAAATTCTCTAACTTTCGTGGCCGGGGGGGTGGGGGGGGGGGTTGATTCGGTTTGGTTAGCTAAAAATATTAACCACTTACGTTAGCTAAAAGTCATTGCCCTTCACTTAGTTATTTGCATACTGAAAACATTAATTACTGTATATAAACATCACACACCTGTATCATTTAATTACCTCTTGGAAAAGTTAAATAATTGTATGGTAAAAAAAATATAGTTATGAAGAATTTGTTGCCCATATGAGATAATTGAATTGTATAGAGTGTGAAATTATTATGTCCATATGATTTATACTTACAGGACTGGATGTATATAAATCAATCATATATGTCTGTGAATTGCTAAAAAAAAAAGTAATAATCAGTCAGGTTTTTAGAGTGTAATGTGTGTGTGTGTGTGTGTGTTTGGCAGAGGTGATGTACTGACGAAGGAAGAGGCAGTGACTATGCTGAAGGAGATGCAACACGGAAGGGAGGCCAGGGAGGAGAGGATGTTAACAAGAGGCTACCCTGCTTACACTACTGCTGCAGGTACTGTACTGTGCTCACTGATCATCGTGTGTGTATATCTGTAATTATCTATGTATCTTATGTGTATATCTATGTATCTTTATGTGCATAACTATGTATGTAGACCGATCTATATGTGTGTATATCTAACCTAACCTAACCTAACCTAACCTAACCTAACCTAACCTAACCTAACCTAACACTGTCACTCTCCACAGGCTGGTTGGGTTACTCACAGGAGAAGATAGAGAGGTTACTGAAGCAGTTCATGGCTCAGGGGTGGAGGCACTTCAAGATCAAGGTGGGACAGGACATAGAAGATGACAAGAGGAGGTGTAAGATCGTCAGGGACATTATAGGACAGGACATGACCTTGGTAAGTGAGGTTAGGTTAGGTTAGGTCACACTAGATAAGATTAGCTTAAGTTAGGTTAAAATTCACTTGTAATAAAACATGCATGGTTAGATTAGATTAGATTACAATGGTGAACAATTCCACTAACTTTTCATTCCTACAGATGGTGGATGCTAATCAGAAATGGGATGTTGACCAGGCCATTAGCTGGATGAAGGAACTGGCGCCTTACAAACCTCTCTGGATTGAGGAGCCCACGAGCCCTGACGATGTCTTGGGTCATGCTAAGATCGCCGAGGTGAGTTCAAAGGTTTGTTTTACTGAATTTAAAGTTCAGGTATTCATATTTCATATTAGAGGTCACGTCAAAGTAGAGTTCATGTTAAATATGTTAAGTTCTAAGAGAGGTCATGTCAGGTAAGCCATGTTAATTATGTTAAATTTAAGGTTTAAGAGGTCAGGTCAAGTTAGCCATGTTAATTATGTTAAATTTAAGTTTTAAGAGGTCAGGTCAAGTCATCCATGTTAATTATGTTACATTAAAATTCTAAGAGAGTCAGGCCAAATCAGCCATGTTAATTACATTAAATTTAAGGTCTAAGAGAGGTCATATAAAGTCAGAGGTCATGTTTATTATGTTAAATTTAAGGTCAGGCATTCAGCTGTAATGTGACTCTGAAATGTGTGTGATATACCCCTTAAGTCCTGAAATACCTCAAGCTCTAAAAGGACCCTGAAAAATCTCAACTAATAATCTTCCATTGCTTCCTTCAAAACCCTGATATATATATGGAACCCTCCCTCGAAGGACCATAAATATCTTAAACTTACTCTTAGGCCCTGATATACCTGAAACTCTTATTAGGTCCTGAAATATGTCATACTAAACTATTATTTCCTCCTCTTAGGCCCTGAAGCCCCTGGGGATCGGTGTGGCTAGCGGGGAGATGTGTCAGAACAGAGTGGTCTTCAAGCAGATGTTACAAGCAGGAGCACTGAACTACTGCCAGATCGACGCCTGTAGGGTGGGAGGTGTTAACGAGGTCTTGGCTATCTATCTCATGGCTAAGAAGTTCAACGGTGAGGAAGGAAATGGATAAAATAGAGGATGGAATAAGAGAGGATGATAAAGGTGTGGGGAGGGAGGGAGGGAGGGAGGAGACATCAGAGTGAATTACAGAGAGAGAGAGAAAGAGAGAGATAGAAAGTAGAGGAGGGTAAAATAATGTAAAAGGGAAGGATTAAAGATAGAAAGAGAGTGGATGGGAGTGTTGAGATGATGATAATGACAAAGATAATGATGATGATGATGATGATATTAATAATGATGATGATAATATTGATGACATTGATGATGATAAAGACATATTGTACGAAACCAATCTCCCTTCGTTCTCAGTGCCAGTGTGTCCTCATGCTGGTGGTGTGGGTCTGTGTGAGATGGTTCAACACCTTCAGATATGGGACTACATTAGCGTCTCGGGTACAACAAAAGACCGCATCATCGAGTATGTTGACCATCTCATCGAGCACTTTAAGACCCCCAGGAAGATCAACCATTGTCATTATTTAGCTCCCAAGGTGAGATTATTGTCACTATTTAGCCCCCAAGGTGAGAGTATTGCCACTATTTAGCCCCCAAAGTGAGAGTATTGCCACTATTTAGCCCCAAAGTGAGAGTATTGCCACTATTTAGCCCCCAAAGTGAGAGTATTGCCACTATTTAGCCCCCAAGGTGAGAGTATTGCCATTATTTAGCCCCCAAGGTGAGAGTATTGCCACTATTTAGCCCCCAAGGTGAGAGTATTGCCATTATTTAGCCCCCAAGGTGAGAGTATTGCCATTATTTAGCCCCCAAGGTGAGAGTATTGCCACTATTTAGTCCCCATTCGTCGTGTTCAACATTTTACTTATTTTTTTAATATATCCTAGGCTCTCATAGCTGGCAGTCTTACCATCCATTATTTACTGTGATTTAAACCCGTTCTTAGAGACAGAAGCAGAAGAAGAGAGATTTTTAATTCTCTGTCAAGATAAAATATGTCTGTCACTCTCTGTCTCTGTCTATCCGCCTCTGTCTCTTCTCTGTCTATCTGCCTCTGTCTCTTCTCTGTCTGTTTCTCTCTCTGTCTGTATGTCTGCCCCTCTCTCTCTCTGTACCTTTGTGTCTGCCTCTCTGTCTGTCTCTCTCTCTGTCTTTCTGTCTCTATCTCTCTCTCTTTCATATTTCTCATTAATTTATCTCCCTCGGTGCTGCTGCAGGTCCCCGGGTACAGCGTAGAGATGTGGGAGAAGAGCTTACTGGACTATGAGTTCCCTTACGGCGCCAAGTGGAACGCCCTGTTTGACGAGGGGCGATACAAGGACCCGCGCAAAGGTCCTCCCCCATGGGTAGAACATCGCATCAAGGGGGACATTATTCATCGCTAGACCTATCAATGGGACATCAACCACCACTACTAGATATTTTAAGGACACATTAAGTACATCTGCATCCAGTAATCAACACACTAGAGGAAGATGAAACATAGGAAGATTTTTTTTAAGGGGGGGGGGGGGTTGGGGTAATAACCAAACCTAACCTAACCTAACCTAACCTAATCTAACCTAACCTAACCTAATCTAACCTAGCCTAATCTAACCTAACCTAACCATAGTGCTCAATTAATCTTCCATATACAGTACTTTTTATCCCACACTCCACCTGTTATTACTGTTATCCTACCTGTATCACTGTTATCCTACCTGTATCACTGTTATCCTTCCTGTATTACTGTTATCC